>JAHWFO010026190.1:582430-629308 GCA_023313115.1 Rhysida immarginata
AGTTAAAGGTACATAGAATCTGGTAAAGAAAAAATTTTGAATATATATGTAGTAGTTTTGTTTTTATTACCGAACGGAACTTACTTTCCGGACGAGCCTCGTATTTTATTATTCTTAATACATTAAGTACAAAACTTAAATTAAAATATGTTGAAAAATCACTTATGTAACACGTAATTTATTGCCTCCCTCCCAAAGAGTTTAACTTCCGTCCATTTACAAACGTAAGAGGGGATGCTCCCCTCCATGAAAAATTTGAATTTCAAGCCCTCGAAGTTCTTCATTTCCACAATCTACAAGGAATGTTTTCTTCAATAGCAGCGTGGCTCTTCATGAATTGTTTCTACGAGTTTGAGTAATGGCTTGGATTAAGGACTTAAATTCATACAGATTACTTTTACCGTTGTAGTAATATTAGTAATATTTCCATTTTTATTTTTCTTAGAACTTTTAAAGCTTATATTGCTATTTTTATGTCCCTTTTGGTAGATCACATTTTTATTCATGTTGGCTCAATTACATTCCCTGTGTTTAGGGACGAGAAGATGTTCTTTTGAATTTTAATAGTTAATTTTATTTGCAAATTATGATTTTTTAAGTTTATTTTTGGTGTTCGGGTTTTCAAATATTAAATTAAAATTTTATAAAAATAATAATAATAATAATTGGAAAATGATCTTAGGAGAATTTTCTTCATGCTAATGAAATAGAGAAAAATAGTAAGAAAATTCCACAGCCTGGACTCGAACCAGGGACCTTATAGCGTCGGGGCATAAAGCTGAAGTACGAAGGGAGATAAAAAAGTAAGTTGCACTTCCACAGTATGGCCATTTATTACACCACCCATACAAAAGCAACACGGCTATAGCAGCATACAATGTAGGTTCACTTTTCCACATAGTCCCCAAGAGACTCTAAACATTTATCCGACCGATCAACCAACTTTTCGATTCCGGATGCATAAAAATCTCTTCCGGCGTTTTGTAACCACACGGTGACAGCCGCTTTCACCTCCTCATCGTTTCGAAATCGTTGTCCACCGAGTTCCGTTTTGAGCTTACCGAAAAGATGAAAGTCGCATGGTGCTAAGTCGGGACTGTATGGAGGATGTTACCAAACCTCCCACTTGAATTGCTGCAGCAGTTCGCACGTTTGGCGGGCCTTGTGAGGTGTTGCGTTATCGTGCAACAAAATCACACTGGCGCTCAATTTCCCCCGGTGCTTCTCGTTGATTGCTTTACACAACCGTTTGGCCCATAGAAATCAAATTGCTGCTCGCACCTCAAGTTTGGAGTGGACATCCAGTTGACGCGCCATTGCTTTAAGCCCGCTAGTCATACAAAACACGACAGGAAACCACAGCAACAGTCCTATCCGACGTCTGCGCAGTTAATGTCCCTTTCTCCGCTTTGCCCAAGATTGCGACACAGCACCCTCCTGCGGCGAGTTAGTGCAACTTACTTTTGACCTCCCCTCGTATCAGGTTCGAGTTCAGGCCATGGAATTTCTTTACTATTTTTCTCTATTTATTAAAATTTTATATTTGATCTATTGGAGAAAGTTTTGTTTAAAAAAAAATTAATATTTGGTAAAGGAACCCTTTTATTTGTCATTTATTTAATTTATCAAACTGGTATTACTTATTTATTTGATTTTGACCATACGTCAATAATTATGAAACAAAAATAACTGAAAATTCACCGATTTTGTCACATGACTGAACTGGCCAATCAGGAATCAGTGCCGGGATCTAGCAAAACTTTTGTCTGGTATCGGGACTGGAGCCACCGAAAATTTAAGGACTGTTAAAGCAAAAATAAGTACTTTTTTTAAAAACTTTTTAAGGGTCCTTAACAGCAGAAACTGAAAATAAGTACAGTATTACCCACTTATTACGAACACGGTTAGAACGAACACCCGCATAGAGCAAAAAAAAATTCAGTCCCAACCCCGTCAGTCTATTTTCTATGCATTTTTACACGTTTATTGAGAAATGTTTTTGAAAGAAATCCGGTTACAGCGAAGGGAAATCGATGAAATTTATTCGGAAAATATCACTTATTGTTACTATAAGTCGGTCTAGACCGAATGCGTAGACACGTGTAACATTTTTTCCTAACTGCGATTTTTCTTTATTGTGATTGGTTGGTTAAACATTCCCGCCACCACGATCGCCACGCTAGTTGAACGATCTCGTGATTGTACTTTAACCACTTGAACCAGTCATATGATTGTGCCATCACATGGTTAACTGCAAGGCCCATGAGCATTTATGGGCTTGGTTGATTTTGTCAAGTCATTCAGGAAAAATTTTTCAAGGAGTTCAACATGGCTAAACCAAAGCAAAACTCTCTATCTGTAGAGTTAAAGAGTTTAGAAGCACGCCATCGCGGAACAGAGCCAGAGAATCCAAGATGGCGGAGAGAGGAGCCAAGAAAGTGACGATGAACCAGAACCGCCCATACCATCATCGAAGCAGATGGACTCGCCGATGAATTAAGTAAAAAATTACATAACCATCTACGGTGATGTGCCAAGCGACATTTTTGAAAGTTATTTTAAGTTGCATAAATTTACAAACAAAAGTTATGTAAAAACTATGAAACAGAAAACCATATCGAATTTTTTTCATCCTGAATAAAATTGACTAAAACAATGATTATGCCTAGTTTTATGCTTAGTTTTAATTCTATGACTGTACGTACATTTTTATTACATTCGGATATAACAAAATCGGGATATAACGAAAAGAAACTGCGTTCCCTTGAATTTCGCTATAAGCAGGTGATACTGTAGTTCTTAAGGACTTTTAAGGACCGTACGAACCCTGGCCAGTCAAAACCAAACTACATAGTGAAGGTAGAGATGCCACTAATACGCTATATTCTGAATTTCAACCTTCTACGTCAAAAAATGTACAGAAATTATGAAGGTGACGGGCGGACAATGTAAAATCAATAAAATCTTTGGGAGCAAGATAAATGTTCATCTGTGATTTGACTATTATGAAATGAACGAGGCACTGATCACTCATTTTTAGCTTTATTTCCTATTCTGAACAACAATAAAACAGAACTCAAATCTTTTAACATTTCCTGTTTTTTCTTATTTACTTCAAATAAACACAAATTTTGCTTAATATATACTTTAATAAAATAATATGTATGACAAAATACAAACAAGGTAAAATGAACACAAGTAACGCCATTTACTTTTTGTAGAAAGCCTATTACTCCGTTTCCATGCACCATTTGATCTAGCTAGAGTTAATACGAACAATTATCAGGCTCAACTTTTTTCAAAGTCTTAGATGAGGATCAAATAAACATACAAGGGTTCCGATCAAAAGTGAGCCATACGTAAGTGATAATGAAACAAAGTGAGCACGTCCTTCGAGTTTGAAATTACCATTCCAAGAACATCAAGTCTTCTCGCACAAGATGCTGCGTGAAAAACAAAAGGCATCTTGTAGAGCCGAAGTTAGGTGCATGAAAACGGGAGGCAGATATGCATGTAAACAGATGCTCCATTCCAAGGCAAACGTGGGTTTTCATTAATGTGAAATTCACCCAGGACTGTGGCGTGTATGCAATTTCCGTTTTGGATTGTGGTGTACGTGCAAACAACCCAAAAACCGTAAGGCAAACATCACCAAAGTAATTCAGTCAGTGATATACCGAACATACTGGGAGATACATTCCGAACTATGAAGCATCAAATGCATTTTTTTCATTATCAATAAAGTTATTAACGAAAATCCAAGTTTGGCCCTGACTGGCGTAACAGAAATCACAGATATACACACAAAGTGCACAGGATCAAATATGATCAGTTGTCAAGTCTTCCGAGCCCAGAAAGCTGTACAACGTCAGTTGTACATCCTGAACCAAGTCTCATATTTGAATGTGCGTGCTTATCCCGCAACCCGAGCGACAAATTTAAGCTTCAGTCATTGGGAAACTGGTTTCTTTAATCCCAAAAACTTGCTCTACTTTGCCACTAAGATTGCCTTTTTCAAGATTAACCCTTTCACTGCGTAATTAAAAATTTTGTGGTCTTTCTGAGATTTTAAGCAGTCTCATTTGTACTATGGAAAACCTAACTCTTGGGTTCTTCTTTGCCCGAGTGCAAAAGAAACTCGGGGGAGTAGATGACAAAATCATATCGCGAGCGGTGTCGGGGAACTTCTGCCCCTACTCAGTCACGGGATGCCTACTAAACCAATGGAAAAGCCTACAGGGCTGCTGGGTAGTTAAATTGCGATGTCCACGTCTAGGGGAAAACCTGGTTCTGTATGCGGTTAAATCAGTTAACCAGACCAGGACAGGGCACTTCTTCCCAATAAGCGAGCCAGGAGTGTTCAAGATGCAGATGGATACATCCGCCTTACGCAGTAAAAGGTTTGACTCGTTGTGGTGCCAGTTTCTACACAATTTCTAACTTGTATACTGACAGACCAAAAGGTCCCACCACAAAGAGCTTTAAATTAAGCTAAATATAATAATGAACCAATGGCATTAAAAAAAAAAAAAAGGCGTAAACAATATTTCAAAACTTATACATAAACAATAATCAATAAAATCAATCTTCTTAGAACGTTTCCGGCAGGAGTGCAAAGCTCCTGTAGGGGGTGCCTCTGTTCTTGGTATCACTTGAATTTATCCAAGGTAACTGTGTCCATGGTTTTCTCATTAAAAAGAAAAAGTTTTAAGTGACAGCAATCAAACGTTCTCGAGAAATTAAAAATTTCTCGACCCTTGCCAATGCAAGATATAAAAATAACAAACATCTTGCTTCAGCCTATCATATAGAACACCCTCAGCCTAGAGAAATGCGCATACTGTGTGCTACACTCAACGACCCCAAAACCAGCTTTTGGTAAGTAGTCTGTCTAGCGTGGATTAAATAAAGACGGCAAAATGCAACAGTGCACTATCATTGTTACGTATCTCACAACCCGTATCTCACATGTTGCTGTTGTTACGTTTAAAGACTGATAAACAGTGGACTATCGTCGAGATATATGTAGACCACAAATGACTGATGTCAAAATCCGACACCATTCACAATAACAACAACAGTGAACCTTTATGAGCCACAGACTCTATAAAGAACACAAAACAGGCATATGGTGATTGGGAAGAAAGGTCACCTGGTCCAACACTTACATGACCTAGTGCATAAATGCCCATTATCACGTTAAGGCATTGCCGAACATCAATCATCACCACCTTAGAGATGCCTCATAGAGTGGCAATGCCACAATGGCTCTTCAGTACAGAGAAGAAATCCAAGAACTCAAAAACGTTTCTGAATCGGAAACTGAGGATATAGAAAATTCTACTGAAAATCTGATTAGATTTTCTCGACATTGTAACAGGAATGGAAATTCCAAGAAATAAATCTTGGACACGTCTCTGTTTTTCGTGCAAAGATGTTTTGGGATCGCAGTGGAAACTCAGTTTCACTTAGACAGCATTGTCTAAGGATTTCATATTACGTTTCATAAGTTACAACGATTTGGTCTAGCGCTGAGGTGGACAGTGTTCACAAATGTAAAACTTATTAAGACAGAACCTCCGTTAGCAATAAACCAGATTTCAACCTTAAATACTGAAGAAGCACAGATGGAACCATCTCCCATTTTGAATTTCTTAGAGCTGGAACTGATATTGCCAACATAGGGAGGAAGGACTGCATAGTTAAAACAATTTAAGGCTGATTGACGAACAGGCGATATTACCTGTCAAAACATAGTTCGTCGAAGCTAATGGATATGGGTTACAGAGCCATAGTCACAACCAAGAAGCAAAGTCAAGTTTTTGTGCTTTCTTTGAAGTAGAATTTTTGATCAAATTAATGCATCGCTATGTGATAAAGTTAATACGTACCACATGCTACACATCTCGGTGCATGTATATTCTAGATTACTCATTACTGTGATCATAAAAGTTATATTAAACCATCAGTTTTACAAAATTTTTATACCTTTTCAGAATATACTTATTGTTAAGTGCACCCTATTTGCATATTGTTGAAATGTTAATAATGAATGCCCGTCCTTCCATTCAAATACTTTAAAAAGGAAGGAAATGGCTTTCATGGCATTTGATATATTCACGTTTCTTGTACAGCAATACGAGTTCAGAAAACAAATGGTGGGAGATCCCAGCAGCACCATAAATTGCATGCTGAATTGATACTTAAAGGTCTATAGCTCGAAACTCCCACCATTCGTTAGTACAGCATCTATTCACATTAGTGAAATATTCGAAGGTCTTTCCAGGAGTGAATACGAAGACGATCCTCACTATTGCAGTTGCATATGCTGATGATCTACAGCAAAACGAACATACAAACTGCTATATTGTCCTCGTAATGACCGTCTTTCACATTGAGACATTTCTTCGGATGCAAAAAGTGAAATGTTTTAGCAGGTCAGTATCGTACTTTTCGCATTAAAACTTAAACAATAATACTTGCTGCTGCTAGTTCAATTTTTTTAAATTACCGGTAGTCTTTTTCGAGATTCGACAGATTTCTGAGATTCAATACTGGTGTATCATCTTTTTGCTTGGAAATGTTTTAATTAGTAATATGCCAAGACGACCCTCTGGGAAAGCCCACTATAACAATGAGCCTTCAAACATTCAGGCACAACGTCGATCAGAGTTGAGGTTCTACTGAATCATCTTGTAAAAGTTTTCGAACTGGCAGTTGTTCAAAAGGCCAAATAAGCTCGACGAAGTAATGGTTATCTTCATTTCTGACCTTGGATATGCAAACAGATTACAAAATATTCTGAATCCCAACACTTATACCACTTGTCTCAAGAATGATTCTTAGAAAAAGCTCGTTACGTTAATCTTCTGAACATTCAGGCATCATCGAAATCAGTATAAAGATTCATAGTTTCTATCCGACTATCAAACTCAATGAATTCATAGTTGTTCACGCTGAGCTATCTTCATTTCCATCTCTACATACAAGACCAGATTTCGAAAAATTTTGAATCTCGACAATGATGTCAATGACCATACCAATGAGCCTTCAGAACATGACGTCAATCAGTCATCCAAAGAACTCGTAGTTTTTCATGCTATACAAGCTCGATAAGTAATGCCATTCTCCTATGAACGTATCTTCATTTTCGTCTTTACAAACGTGAATAGATTTCAAAAGTTTTTGAATCCTGATGCTACGTCTATGTGTTGTAGTTATAGTGATTTGGCATAGAGTTGACGTGGAGACGAGAACCTCCTTTTGAAATAAGAGACTAAACCTGACAGTTTCCGTTAATTCTTCAAATTCAATGAAATCGTGGTTGTTCACACTCTATTAAGCTCAAGAAAGTAGGGCTATCTTCATTTCTGTTTATAAGTGAACAGTTTTCAAAACATTTTGAATCTCGACACTGGTGTCATGATCATATTCCAAAAACTACCCTCGGGGAAAGCCTACTACAAAGCTTCAAATAACCAGGCACCACGTCAAGTGGTGTTCAGATTCAGCATGTCTTGGTTCTATTGAATCGTTTCGTAATATTTTCCAATTGATGAAATGGAGTTTTTTTGAATCTTGATTCTATGTTATCTAGTATTGTAGTTACAGTGATTTGATGTTGTGCTGACGTGGACAGGAGGATCGGACTTGAAGGGTACCAGTAATTCAAATTTAAACCCGACAGCTTTCGTGAATTCTTCAATATCAATGAACTCGCAGTTGTTCGCTTCCCCCAACCCCCTAAAGAACTATCGTGATTTCTGTCTGTACATATATGAATAGTTTTTAAAAAATTTTGAATCTCAACACTGATATCAATGATCATATCCCAAAAAAATGATCAAGCTAGTAGTACTGACGGGATATATACAAACTTTCAAATATTCAGGAACCATGTCAATCAGTGTTGGGGCTCAACATCCTAGTGCTATTGAACCATTTCTTAAAAGTTTGGCGAACTTGAGTTGTTTGTATTCTATAATGATTCAAACATTCAGATGATCGGCATTTGGGGGTCGAGCAGTTATTTGTGCCCTGTAAGTTCAACAAACTAAGCGGCAATCTCGTTACTGAGCAATAGTTATTTGAATCCCAACACTCCTAATGCAACTTAAGAATGGTCCATGCAAACAATCGCTATCAATATGGATAGAAAACGCCTATAGCGTTCTGACCATTAAGTGTTGGGACTCAGCGTTCTATTGGATCATTTCATTTCAAACTTAAAGTCATTTGTACTCTACAAACTCGACAAATCTTGAATCCCAACACTTATAACTCAAGAATGATTCGTAGGAAATGCTTGCTATCAATATAGCTTCCAGGTATATAACATTCTGAACATCCAGGCATCATGTTCATTAAGTGTGACGGTTCGATTCGAGTTTCAGGCGAATTTTTTAAATTTAATGATCTCGTATATGTCTGTACTTTATAAGACGAGGCAATGCCCAAAGAACCATCTTCTTTTCCATCTTTGCACACATGAACATTTTGAATCTTGACAACGACTTTTCAACTGAAGTTCTTGATACTGTATAAGGTTTCAACCATTCAGGCAATCGGTGTTTGTGGTTTGGTAAACTGGCAGTTCCCGGTATTCGATCCTATAAGCTCGACAAACTTAAGGGGCATTGTCGTTCCTATCTTTTGTTGTTTGTCCTTACATGCACTGAACTTTGAATGCCAACATTAACTCAAGATTGAATATTCAGGCATCACGTCAATCGGCATTGGGGATTCGGCATCTTTTTCTAGGTCTATTGAACCATTTTAAAAAATGTTTCAAGTTCGTGAATGGAAATTCTTTGTACTTCACCAAGTTTCAACCAGTTTCTGCGGTTCAGCAGCTCGTCCTGGATCTATCGAAGCATTTCATAAACTTTTTCAAGTTTGTCGAACTGGCTGTCATTCGTACCTTAAAGCTCAACAAAGCAAGTAACAAATTCTGAATCCCAACATTAATAACTTAAGAATGATTTGTGAAAAACGCTCGCTATAAATATAGCAGCTTCTGGAAGGACGATTTACCGAAACCCATGACATGTTTTCAATCATCGAAAAGGATTTGCGCTTATTAGTCTTAGTTTCTCCGTGTTGGGGTTCAGCAGCTTGAAAAGTTTCAAATAAGTTTTTCGACTTTCTATCCCGGAAGTATTTAGTATTTTATAAACTCGGCAATGTGAAATGATTCCAAGAACTTTTGAATTCCAATGATCATAACACGTAACTCAAGAATAGTTCGTGAAAAAGCTCGCTATCAATGTTGGGATTCAGCATCTTGTCCTATTTCTATTGAACTATTTCAAGCTTCGTGAATGGCAAAATTTTGTACTTTATAAGGTTTCATATGTTCACCAATCAGTTTTCAGGGTCAGCAACTCGTATATTGAAAAACTGGCTGGTTCAATTTCGTAATTTTTTCAAATTTGGTGAACTGGCGGTCATTCGTACTCTTATAAGCTCGACAAATCTTGAATCCCAACACTCACAACTCGAGAATGATTCACGGAAAATCTCGTTATCGATATAGACAGAGAAAAAGTACAAACTTCTGAACATTCAGGCATCATGATCATCAGTGTTAAGATTCCGTAAGTCGTGCCAGTTCTTTCTATTCAACCTGAAGGACGATTTATCAAAACACGTGACGAGTTTTCAATTTCACGTCTTAATTTCTCAGCATTTCATTCATCTGGGATGTACTAGCTTGGTGATGCTACAATTCAAAGTTCCAAGCATGTCCCTGCAGAAGTGGCATCAGAAGCAACTGGCTGATCTCCCGTGTATAATCTAAGAGTACCTATAGTACTCGTTTAGAACAAACTCTGTGTTGTATCTGCCGTACGAGCTCGACAAGTAAGGCTTTCTCTACATTTGAATTCTGATACAGACGTTAATGTTCGTTATTAAACGTTTGGAATTTCATAGTTCGACGATAGTGGACCCATTAAAATAATAAAAACATAAAAGTTCAATAAGCTAGTCTTAAAACCCAACAGCATCAAGCATTTGAAATCATTCCCGAGATTTCATTCTGCCAATGCCATCAGCTTTAGTTCCGTCCTTTTTTGGGCTGCTCTTTGGGCTGCTGTTTGGGTGCCGGTTTGGGTGGCTGTTTGGGTGCCGGTTTGGGTGGCTGCTTGGGTGCCTGTTTAGGCTGCTGTTTGGGTGGCTGTTTGGGTTGCTGTTTAGGCGGCTGTTTAGCTGGCTGTTTGGGCTGCTCTTTAGCCGGCTGTTTAGCTTTATTGCCAACCGCTTTATCTTTGCTAACGACAGGCTTCTTCTCCTTGCCATCTGCAGTTGACTTATTCTTATTCTGCTTATCCGCAGCCTGTTTAAGAGCTAACTTCTTCGCTGCCAGCCTGGCTTTAAAGTCCTTAAGTCGTAACTGCTGCAAATTCATTACTTTCTCCTTCATTTCATTTTTGCCATCACCTGAACTAGATCCACGACCCTTCTCTTTGCCGTCCGATTTTGAATCTTTACGTGAATCAGACCCCTGCATTTTCCTTTTGCTTTCAAAATGAAGGAGACGGTTTTTCTTTTGTCTCGCTTTCGATAGCTCCCGATTAAGAGTGGACTTGCCAAAATAGTTATGTGGCTGGCGTTTGTAACTCTCAAACTTCCCTTTAACGTTCGGACGCATTGGTCTGTAACCTCGATCAAAGGAATCAGAGAACGAACGTCTCGGTGAACTCGGACTGTAATGACGTTCAGACCTCATCATCATCATCCTTTCATTATAGTCTCGTCTCATCATGTTTTCGTACTCTGATTGGCCTTCATATCCGTAACGATCGTTAAATCCAAACGGAGGCATGTCACCCCGTCCGACATCAAATCCAGGTGGACAATTGTCCATAAAATCGTTTGGGCGATGCCGATCATTGAACTCTGGGAGATTTCTGTCATCAAAGTGAGATTCGCGAAGCCTGTCGTGAAACGCAAGTTCCTGCCGTCGCCTCTCTTCAAATTCTGCTTCCCAACGATCTCTTTCGAACGGAGGTCCCATTTGCCTGTCGTCAAATTCAATATCCCGACGCATATCATCAAACTCAGCCTCCCGACGTCTCTCGTCGTATTCAAATTCTCGACGTCTATCGTCGTATCCAGGTTCTCCAAGTCTGTCATCATATTCAGGTTCTCGACGCCTATCGTCGTAGCCTACTTCCCGACGTCCGTCGTCAAATTCAGGCTCTAGACGTCTATCTTCTCTAAATCGTACTTGACGGATCTCCTCGGGTGTATCAAAGTGCTGCTCGTATTCTGGAGGTCTTGGCTGGAAATTCTCAGGACGATTCGGCTCCATATTCTGCTCGTTACGGTACGGTGGCTTCGCCTCAGGATAGCGCGCGGCATTCCTCTTTTGCAAAGCCATCTCTTTCAGTTTTCTTTGTAGATGGGAAACTGCGGGGTTCGTACCCATTTCCTTAACGGCAACTCGTTCCCGTAACCCGCTTCGCTCCAAGAGTTGAATCACGTCTTCGAGATACTCCGATATGAAGTTGATTTGTTCGATGCATTGCGGGTGCGGGAGTTGTTCTGCAACTGCAGACCACTTTTCCCCTAGACCACGCAACGTTTCTTTGAGCTTCTCGTTTTTCCTCGATGCTCGGCAATACCAACGAACGTTAGGTATGTGCACAGAGCACTTTGGACATTGAAACTGTTTAGAGAGCGTGTTATGATCCATGGTATTCACCTTGAGACGATTTATTGGAACGACTTAAGTGGCGTTCAATTCTTCAACGCTGGGGCTCTAGGAAAAATAAAAGAGCTTACAGTTATATTTTAAATAGCATTTTATTGTGAGGGAAAAGTATCAGTACAGAATTTAAAGATGAGGAAGAATTACAGGAAAACATGCCATAAGAAAATATGAAACATCAACACATTTTTGTTGCATTAATTCAAGGAAATAACCGCTAGAATCATCACTTATCAAAGTCCTTATACACTGTATGATCAAAAATATCTGGACACATGCACGTTTGCGCTCTAGCCACGATTTCATGGAAATCAATAGGGCGTTGCACATCCCTTTGCCCGAATCACAGCTTCCACCCTTTGGGGAAGACTTTCCAACAAATGTTGGTAGGTACTTTCCGGAATGTTCCTCCATTCCTCCCGAAGAGCGAGAATCAGTTCAGGTACAGAAGTTGGCCGATGTGATCTGGCCCGCAAGCGTCTTTCCAATTCATCCCACAGACTCTCTATAGGATTGAGGTCGGGACTTTGTGCCAGCCAACCCATTTCTTCGACCCCCGAGTCCGCAAACCACTGCTGTACATGCCTCGCTTTGTGGCACGGAGCATTGTCGTGTCGATATAGAGAAATGGCCCGTTTCCGAAAAATTGCCACAACGTTGGAAGTGCACAGTTGTCCAAAACATTCAGATAACGGCCAGAGTTCATGATTCCTTGCACAGGAACGAGCTGACCCAGTCCGTACCGTGAAAATGAGCCCCACGCCATGACTCCTCCTCCTCCGAACTTGACTGTGGGCTCTGTGCGCACTCAGGTAAGAAGCGTTCTCCAGGTATGCGCCAAACCCAAACTCGTCCGTCGGATTGCCAGAGTGTGTAGCGAGATTCGTCTGTCCACATTACACGTTTCCATCGGTCCATTGTCCAGTTTCTGTGGGCTTTGCACCACTCCAGACGTCGCTTGGCGTCGACCCTGCTGATGTGGGGCTTGTGGGCAGCAGCACGGCCACGGAATCCCATCGTGTGCAGTTCCTGACGAATTGTCATGTTACTGACATCGTTTGCAGAGGCGTTTCGAAACTCTGTGGCAAATTTTTCCGCCGAGGACTTCCGATTGCTGCGGGTGACACGACGAAGCACTCGACGGTCTCTGTCAGTTAGTTTCTTGGATCTACCGGTTCGTTGTTGAACTGTTGTTAATCCCCGGGTCTTCCATTTCATAATGACATCGCCTACTGTTGACTTGGGTATCTGAAGAAGGCTGGAAATGTCACGCACGGACTTGCCGCATAGGTGACATCCAACGATGGTTCCACGTTGGAACTCGCTGAGCTCTGCCGAATGACCCATTCTTGCCAATGTCCAATCAGAGTTGTGTCTGAAGGTGTGGGAAGCTATTTAAATGATGTGCAAGTCCTTATCACATGACATTGGGCCAATCGATGATCTCTGAGGGGTGTCCGGATATTTTTGATCATATAGTGTATCTAGAGCACGTCTAAAGTTTGTATCTCTAAGGCCTCTTACGCACTGTCGACTAGTTGATGGCAACTATGGTTGCGAACAACCAGAAACAATAGCTAACCGACGATGGGAGTTAGTAAACAAACAGTCACTCTCGCCTTCCTGTCAATGTTCAGCATGTCCTCTCAAGATATTAGGGAGTTAGTTTTTTCTTGTTATGAGAAATTTTTCGTATGAAAAAAAAAAATCGATGTCACTTCCGTTAAAATTAGACGATTCTCATATGTTACAAAAACATTCTCAAAAAATGTCTTCAATCTCATCAGCAAATGTCGACTGCGTAACGAGATTCTTGTTCATACGCAGTTTGTGCATAGCGAGAACATTCAGCTAAACATGCGCCATCTCAGTTCTCTCATTTACTCGAGTGCCTGCTTTTGCCTTAAGGCCGGTTTCCATTTAGCGTTGGTTCGGCGTAGGTTAGGCGTCTGCGTCTTTTTGTGGAATTTTTGAAAAACGCATTCGTTTTCCAATTAGCGTCTGTTCGGTCCGGCGTCGTTTCAAGATCTGGCATGGCTAGATTTTTAGGCGTCGTTTTGATCTAGCCAATCAGGTGCGCTCTACTTCGCTATGGATTCTGGGTAGTTGTCTTCGCCGATTCAGATGGGGAATCATGGCTACCGTAGCTGCTGTTTGCCGACACGGGTTCTCGCGACTTTTCCCTCGTGAATTTATTAATAAGCAGGTTATAAAAATTTTGTGAATCATTTATTTATTAAGTAAAAATGATATAGTAATAAATTCAAAGCGTGAACTTGACCAGAGTGGTTGATATCTTCTTTTTCCATCACCTTGAGAGAGCGGCAATTATTTGCAGCGACTCGACCAATCAGATCAGACCAGATTCAGGAAAACGGTTGAAAGTGGCTAAATGGAAAACGACTGCGCTCGCGTGCTAATCAGGGCGCGTCTCACAGGCGACGAAGCAAAAAGGACGCTGACGCTGAACCGACGCTAAATGGAAACCAGCCTTTATTATCAGCCAACATGAGCCAGTTATCACCCTCAATGATCTACTTATGAGAACGTACAACTTAAGAATAAAATAAAAAACTTTTTTCCACAACGAAGCAGGAAATGAAAAAACATAAAAAGAAAATAAAATGAATAAATACAATCTGAATCTGTAAGTGCTTTTTGAAAGCTTTGCTTTCATCATTCAGCAGCCAAGGAGCACCTCGAGAGAACTGACTTGGAATAGAACAAGCTGAGTATTTATAACGGACAGAAGCCAGTTTCAAGACAAATTATTGCAACAACGTCAGTTAAAACGACTCTAACTTTCGGTTAGTTAACAATTGCTTAAGTCCCTTAACTGGGAAACGTTGCACCACCTCTAGTTAAGCCTCGGTTTGCTAACTAGATGGAATATAAGTAACGAGGACTACGATTGGTTCGTTTTGCTCCAACGACTTCCAGTCAACATGGCCGATTGTTTTCCATTAGCTGTTTGATATTTAGCTTATCCAAATGGCTGATCCATTTAGCTTTGTCCAAATGGCTGATCCATTTACTTATCCATTTGGCTGATTCAAGTTGCTGATCTAAATGGTTAATCCCATTTGGTTGATCCAAATGGTTGATCCATTTAGCTTCTCCCAATGACTAGTCCAGTTGTCTGATTCAAACTGCTGATCCATTCAGCGGATTTGTTTAGGTCATCTATATGGCCGATTTATTCAGCTTGATTTATTTAGCTTATCCAAATGGCTGATCAATTTGACTGATTCAAATTCCTGTTCCAAATGGATAATCCATTTGCTGATCCAAATGGTCGATCCATTCAGCTTTTCCAATGACTGATCCATTCAGCTTATCAAAATGGCTGATACAATTGTCTGATTCAAACTGCTGACCCAAACAGCTAATACATTTAGCTGGTCCAGTAGGCTTAATCAAACCACTGATCCAGTTGGTTGATCCATTTGGCTGATTCAAAGCTCTGATTCAAACCTCTGATCTATTTAGTTTATAAAAATGACTGATCCATTTGCTGTTTGATAACATAAATGAAATGAGAACTCTAAAAAAAGCCTCTTCACAAGGCACAGAAACTGAGATATGGTTGTCATTATAAAAACTGCAACATCATGAAGAGCATACGCTATCCAGCATTCTCATAATGTTCAAAGGGCATGTGGTTCGAGTGTATACGGACCTCAGCTGAACTGCTAAACTTGGACCCGTAATTTTGAACCAGAAGTCACAATCTGCGGAATGGAGATCCTGGACTTTATCTCAGATCCGAGTCCACTGGGCTTTGACCTCTTTCCAAACTCGAACAAAGGAGTACGAGGTGTCAAAGGACATAACCCGAGTCATCCGAAAGCTCGACAACATTGGTATGTTACATGGCATCCAGGACCTCCCCAAACACTGGCAGGCAGTCATTAGCTCAGGAGGTGAATACTTTGAACAGCAATAGGGTAAGTTTTATTCAACATTTATTTATTAGAATAGACAGTGTGGAAAATTTCACGTTTGACCCTCGTATAAGCAAAAACCTCGCACAGTGCCTAGATGTCAATATAAACAAGCCACTGTAGCCATTGCGCAAGTTCCCAGTCGCTGAATGCATTGCTCTTGATTGACGGGTTGCTGAAACCAGATGCGTAAACGATAACTATTTTAGTTATGTCTCAAGGTTGCTAGCAACCAGTTGACAGTGCGTAGAGGACTAAATCTCTCACGTCCAGAAAGAAGTACAGTGGATCAAGTACCAATTGTGTCGTTGATTTAGAATATTTTGTAAAGGGTGTCCCAAAATTTTCGCAAGAAGTAATTTTGATAGAAAACACATCAATAGAAAACACAATAGAATTAAAAATTGTAAATTTCTTATTAATTCATAAGGTACACAATTATAGGGTTATGTATGGAATAGCATATCGGGTAAATGGCCTTCACGGCTTTGTTGGCACATACGCATATTGTCGATTTTCCAAAGACTTAAATTTAGCGCCATCTGTGCGGTAAAGTGTTGCCAACGAGAAAAGAAAAAAAAAAAAAAAAAAAGACAGCTGACAGTGCAGGGTTATTTTAAAAATGGAGTGGATTTTGGGCTGGAGGCATCATCGGACCATTCTTCTTCGAAAATGCAGCTGGTAAGGCAATAATAGTTAATGGTGCTTGCTATCGCGATGTGATAATCCAGTTTTTGTGCCTAAATTGCAAGATATAGACGTCGACAGCCCGAGAAACAATTCAATTACTGCACGAGTCATTTCCTGGTTGTGTAATTTCCAGTTTTGGTGATCAGAATTGGTCGCCGAGATCAAGTGACTTAATGCCGTTGGGGTTTTTTGAAGTCTAAGGTTTATGCCAACAAGCTCACGACAACCCATGAATTGAAGGAGGAAACTGAATGCTGTATCAATGAAATTTAGCCATATTTATGCAAACGGTCATTGAAAATTTCGAAAGAATGCGTATGTGCCAGCAAAGCCGCAGAGGCCATTTACCCGATATGCTATTCCATACTTAACCCTATACTGTATAGAGAGAATTGGAGCCAGAAACTGTGGACAAAGACTAACAAGGACTCAAGGAAACTACTAATCCACAACAAAAGTTTATTCATACGAACGCGCATTTCGGCAGCCAAGCTGCCTTCGTCAGCGTATCCAAGACTTGATCAGGACAGAGAGTTCTGTTCAGATGAAGTATGAGAATTACATAAGAGAAGGAAAGCAGGAATAAAGAACTCAGAATGATTGAAGAATTTGCTACTCAGAATGGATACCAGAAAGAAATTATTAGCAGCATCGCCAAGAAGATAAAACAAAAGCTATTGCTGAAGAATGTTACCTACCACGCTGCAAAAAGAAAAAACACCGGGAAGTATTTTAGTCTTACCCTACAATCTACAACTGAATAGGGGCATGAGGAGAATCACTAGAGACTTTGGCCTCTCTATAGTCTACCAGAGTTCCAACACAATCGGTAAATTGATAAAGAGCCCAAAGGATATAGTTCCACAAGAAGATAGACCTGGGGTCTATAGGTTGCCATGCGCCAAATGTGACGCAGTCTACTACGGTCAATCGTGGAGAGCAGTTAAGATGAGAGTAGGCGAACATTTGAGGTATATCAGAAATGGAAACTTTGCAATATCTAGGTTCGCTGACCATATTCTAGACCTCCAACACGATTATAAACGCGAAGACATCAAGATTATATACAGCACGAATGACCCCAGGTTGTTAAACTTTCTGGAATCCTACGCAATCACCAATGAAGATTCAACTAATTTACTAAACAGTGACGCAGGCCCCCTGGACGTAACACAACTAAGAGATGCGGCAAAACTTCTACATCTACCCACATTGAACAATAGGAAAAATAACCGTATAAGAAACACTGATGACACTTGGTTGGTTAATCTCAGCTAGCCTATAGATTTATTGTTTTTCGTTGTATCTATTTTTTGCCTTTTGATTGGATTGTAACTAGTTCATTTTTTACTATATATACGTCTATGTAATTTTCATACTTCATCTGAACAGAACTCTGTCCTGATCAAGTCTTGGATACGCTGACGAAGGCAGCGTGGCTGCCGAAATGCGCATTCGTATGAATAAACTTTTGTTGTGGATTCGTAGTTTCCTTGAGTCCTTGCTATACTGTATACTTTATGAATCAATAACAAATTTACAATTTTTAATTAAAAACCTGCGTTTTCTATCAAAATTACTTCTTGCGTGAATTTTGGGACACCCTGTACATAGATGGAAAAGCTAGTACTCATACTCTTGAAATCCGGAGTTACCAGAAATATGGAATGATTAGCCAAATCCTAATCATTCCCGAATCCTACGAGAGTCATTTCATAAATAATGCTCGAGATGGCAGCACTGCAGATAGGATGATGCAATAAACAAGAAAATTACGTCAGTTGCTGTTGAATACTTGGAGAGAATGTACGCATTTTGTTGAATGCATAACGAACTTTTGTTCTGACATAACGACGGCAAGACATGGAGTACTGTCACAGGTGAAGATCAAAGATCGTACATTAAGATTGAAACGTTATGCAGTAAAACCATGGTTCATTCCAGACTGGAAAAAGGGCCCGACGTTTTCAAAAAGGGCACTTTGCCCCCCATAAAGGGCATTATGTTTTTAAAAAAAGTTTTTTTTCTATTAAAAATGCATTATTCTTTTTGAAGTTCCTTAACCCTTTACAAGATTTTTAGATTTTTCTTTGTGGGCACATTATCGGGTATCGGGGCGCGTGATCAGGAGCAAATGGGGTGGTGCCCCCCGCAAACCCTGCCTAAAATGAACCCTGGTAAAACCCCCCAAAGAAATCCACAGTGCTTTGAGTAAAGTTTGTGGTGACTTCACAGTAGACCGTAGTACAGTTTCGCGTTGGGCTACTCGATTTCGCCGTGGTCGTGAGAGCATAAACGATGATCCAAGACCAGGAAAGCCGAAAACATCAACAGATGAATGAAGTGTAAAATTTATGGCTTATGATCACCAAGGAATCGTCATGACAGATAGAGTCCCATGTGGAACAAGTGTCACAGCAGTCTACTACCGAGAGTTCATGCAAAACATGCACAAAATCTGACCTCAGTTGCTCGAGGCTGGGCCACTCATTCTCCATAACAATGCTCGCCCATACATCAGGAAAGTTGTAACCAATATCGACAGGAAGTGTTCCTCATGCACCCTATAATCCCGACATGAGTCCACCAGTCTGAATTGTAAAGCCTCCAAGATGTTGGGACGCAGTCCAAAAAGCATGAAATTTGTGTGACGTAATTTATGGATGGCCCCTAAGAAGTGTTTGGGGTGTTTTTCGGTTCTTGGGGTGAACTTTGAAGTCGCGTGCTGTGCAGCCAATGTAAAAATTTCCACATGAATTGCAATTTTGCATATGTTATAAGAACACACAAGGGCCATAAATTATAATACTAGTTTTTCCACGTGTGGACAACATATTCTAAATCAACAACACGATTATAATCTCATAGAAAAGTCAATGCAAATTTTATGCTCTATTACTTGAAGCAATAGAAGTATACAGAAAGCGAGTACACAAAGATAAAGTAATGAATTGCCAAATTAAACATGACATATACACCTTATTGAATGAAATACAAATACACAAATCAAAATTCTTCATCAGCAACAACCTACAATCAACAAAATTTCCAACAATATAAAAATTACAATTTCATCTTCACAGATATTTTCAAAAGTTTGAGAAACCCTGGACATACAATGATTTCGTACAGAGACATGATAGCAACCAGTAATTGCTTATCCATTCCATACTCTTGCAACACTTGCCAGAGCTTCTCCCGAGAAACTCTGTCATATGCTTTTTCGAGATCCACAAAGCAAGCGTAGACCTCTTTTGCATACTCCCAGGATTTCTCAAAGATTTGCCTTAGAGCAACGATGTGATCCGTCGTGCTTCGGCCAGGTCAGAAACCACACTGCTCCCCCGACAGTTTGGAGTCTACTATTTCCCGACTTCTCTTCTCCAGACACTTAGCGTACACTTTCCCAGGAATGCTGAGCAAAGAGGCAGCCTGCTCAGTGCGCTCTCCATGGTTAGGGGAGCCTCATTGAGACAGGTGGAGAAATTCAAGTATCTCGGGATTGCATTCACGAGTGATGGACGGCAGGAAAAAGAATTGGATGCTTGGATCGGTGCAGCAAGCTGTGTCAGACGTGAACTGTGGCGATCCGTGGTAACGAAACGCGAGCTGGGTAACAAAGCCAAGCTCTCCGTCTTCAAATCTATCTTTGTCCCCACTCTCACCTATGGTCATGAGGCTTGGGTAATGACCGAAAGAGTGCGATCGCGGGTACAAGCAGCTGAAATGAGATTTCTGAAAGGTGTGGCAGGTATTACCCTACTAGATAGAGTGCACAGCAGCACAAAAAGGGAGTCTTTAGGTGTTGAGCCGCTACTTCTCCGCATCGAGATATCTCAGTTGCACTGGTATGGATGCCGCAAACTGGTCTTCCTAAGCTGTTGTTATTTTCCAAGCCGGTGGCTAAGAGACCAAGGGGTCGGCCTAGAACCAGGTTGCTAGACTACATGGAGAATCTGGGTTCGAGTCGCTTGGGTATTACCAGGGAGGACATGCACCTGATGACAGAAGATCGCGATCGCTGCGAGATGATCCATAGGGCTGCTGCCTCCGCGACCCTAACGGATAAGCGGGTTTGAAAAGTAAGTAAGTAGAGAAGAGTTTTAGATCACTTTCTATTGTAACAAATGCTGCACGCATCCTACCAAATTTGTTTTACCTACTCCAAGTACTTCGCTCTATCATAGCGTCACGTACAAGATTTAGCCATGAACCAATTTCGACTATTTCTCGCTACATTCATGAAACCGTAAACCATGAAAACGTAACGTCATGCGCCATGAAACCGGAAACCATGCCTATCTCTTTCGCTGCTTTTCATGATCTGTCTTCTATGATCTGCCTGTAATAAACTTGTATGCTTGCAATTATTATTTCATTCCCACGTATACAAACACCAGTATAATAAGACGTAATAAAGCATTCATAAGGGCACCAAAACATCACGAGAGATGAAATAAAAATAGATGAAAGTACTGAGGAGCGATACTCAGTGCGAAATTAACGTTGGTTTCCATGACCTCGTACGTTATTCTTCGATTTTGAGCTAGCCGAAGAAGGAATGGACAAAAGCACATGGGATACAATTAGTTTTTTCATCTGATTCTTCAGACGTAGCAGAATTTTGATCCGATTAAACTTTAAATTTCGCCCGGTTTTGATCACCTGTTCAAGTGTCTTATTTACCAATGGATGTATAATCTTATCTTTGTTTCAGTGATTATCGACTATAATCCTGAATTCCACAAGGAGAAATATAGACATGAAAATAAGTAATAGAAGGACTCGTTTTTCGAACAAAATTTCATGAGCTCTATTATTTTATCACAGATAGTTGCGTTTTCATCTCTTCTCGTGAAGGTCGAGGAAGGGAGGGAGGGGGGGCAATCGAAACGTCAGCGCTATGCCTTCATATGCTGCTGTAATTTTTAAATTATATTTGAAATGATCGATTTTATTAGTTCGAGGAGCTTTTAAACAATCTGTTTGACTTGTGGTAGTATCAATTTGTTATTGTTTAGTTATGATTAAAATACGCGAATAGCGGTATCGCTAAACAAGATGCCATTTAAGAGCCATCCCCTTTACGCGCATGCACAGTGGCAGTGGTGATCTACAAAGGCGTGTGACGTCACACATCGTTTTAGTTTGGGGGCGTGGATTTGCATTTTTAAAGTTAATTTTGATAGTTTTTTTAATACTTTTAAGATTTTTAATGGCGATTTTCATATTCAGTGTACCGGAATCTATATAAATTTCATGCAACTTCCCCATGTATACAAGATGGTTCAATGAAAATAGTCTTATTTTAGGTGGTTTTACTCATGACAGACGGATGAAGAAATTTTTAAAATACGTTTGTAAGTTATTTTTCTATGACCTTTTATTTGAATTTATGTCAAATTGTAATTTGAGCTCGCTAACGTAAACACGTCATTTGATAGCATCAAACAGCTATCGCGTGCATTACCCACGTGACTAGCTCCCCCTATTACGAGCAATGGCGCGAAGTTCAAGTTTCCCTTGTTCTCCTCTCTTAGCGAGGTTGATGACATAATGCAATGGCACAGCCAAAAGTGACGTGTGACAAGGGGGTGGGCGATTGCAAGGGCTCGTTTTTTTATCGAAATACTATAATATTTTCTAATTCCATTTAAAAATAATTAAGACATCGAAAGCAGGAGTATCTTCTGCTGTTGTTTGAATTGGTTTTTCCCGTTTTGGACTGCCGTATTGTGTAACGGAGGTATCAGTGTGCGCAAAATATGAAAAAATTCTCCTTGTATGCTCCAGTGCTCTGAGTAAATATTATTTTTTTATTACGATCTGATAAATATTTCTGCCTATTGCTAGAAAATAAATGCAGGGGTTGAAATATACAAGCAGTTTGAGATATGTAGCTGCATAAGATAATTATTTATAAAATCAGATATACATCGCTATTTTGTCGACTTGCAGTGCTCTTCATTCTGAGAGCAGCATGTTATAAATATTATTTTATTAAACTTCTCATGTTTGCATGTGCCTAATTTAAAGGAAGGTTTCTAGATTATATAAAAAAAATTGGTGATAAAGTGTCAAAAGTTTTAACGTTTATGAGTTTTAAATTTCGAGCTGTGTGCATTTCGTGAAGGCTTCTCCAGAATGAAGAAAGTTAACCCCCCACCACATCCACCCGCTAAGAAATTTGTTACTCAGGTAAGTTTGTGTCGTGAACCCTTACGCCTTCACGGTAGCCATGAACGTAGCCACAGCGATTCTAAAAAGTTAAGGATGCAATGTCGAATTTTCAATTTGGGCTAAACCCAATTGTACGGAAAATTCCATTACGAGAATTTTATAGAATTCTTTCGTCTTTCAAAAGTTAATGTTACTGTACATGTATTTATAATTAATTTTTTTAATAAGGATTTTTTTGTGTGTTCGTAATAGGGTGCCCAGGTGTCCTGTTTTTGACTGGACAGTCCGTTTTTTGAGTCATCTTTCCGGTTTTTATTCAAATGTTCGTTTGTTTTTTTTTGTTTGTTTTTTTTTGGTTCTAACCTCAAATTTGGCAGTTTTTTCCGAAAAACAATGCGAGCGAAATGAAAGGTCAACGTTAAGAAATTTCTGATTGGACAACTTTGGAATTGATCACACCCTAGTTACTAGTTGGCCTCGTTAGTCACATGGCGCACGACACACGTTGATACGATTGAATTTGGCTATTATCATAGCCTAAAGGTGCCAACACACATATCCCACTTTGACGCGCACGGTTTTCATCCGACTTGAAGCGACACCAGAGTGCATGCGACTAGCAAAACAAACATTTCCGACTTCCGCGCGCACGACTTTCAACCGACAAGGATTTTCACTCAAATTGTGTCCGTGATAGCGCTGCAGTCACACAGGAAACTGTATTCATTTCCACCAAAATGGATTCGATTACGCATCAAAAATACAATTTATTAAACTAATAAATTTATTTGCACATGGAGTTTCCATGGAAGCCACCATTTTCTTTTTTTTGCATCTAGAGCGGTCACTTCCCATGATGCTAATCGTGTATATCCTCGCAACCCGATTGATTATCGTGAACGACTAGTCGCATGAAAGTCGGACAGAGCTGAAGTCAGAAAAACTAGTCGCACGACTCCTGCGACTGACCTTTTGAGACCAGAAGTAGTCTTTGCAGAGTCACATGCGACAGCTAGTCGGATGTAAACCGTTCATGTGTGTCTCCGCCTTAAGAATAACAACTATTTCAAAGCAGTCAGCAACAGGCTGTTGTTATCAGTGCAGCCACCAGGAGATGTCGATTTTTCCGGCAAGTAGGCACCCCAATTTCTCGCCACCATCATAATCATCAAAATATCGATGCATGGACATCAATACAGCTTTTTGCAATGACTTTACAGCACTTTTCATTAAAATTAAGGCAGATTTCACGTAGATTAAGGCAATTTTCATTCCTTTAAGGTAGTTTGCATTTAGAAAACGGTAGTTTTCTTAAACATTAAGGCAAAGAATATACTAATTACTGTAATCGACGTGTTTACTTTTTACAGTAAGCATAATTTCTATGTATTACCAAAAAATACGATAATACAGTAAACAATTATGAAATGTCGTTATGTAACAATGCTGTAGAATAAGGGCAGATTCGTTCCCAGTATTCCTCGCACAAGCAAGCATTATGTAAACGGTTAAATTTACGTAAAATACGTAAAGCTATGTATTTTGCAGCCAAGAGAAAAAAATGACAGTATTTTTCAACGTTTTTAACATGACCTCCTTTATTATCAGAAATTACATATCACCAGTAAAATGTGATATGAAAAGGAGGGCATGGAAATTCCCAGAATCCCTTCGATTCGAACCAGAAACCGATCTGCTTAAAAGACCCAGTCTGGTTAGTTTATGTTATAAAATACATAGTAAAATGTTATAATAAAACGTTATAAAAATGTTATAAAATGTAAATGCATAATAAAACTTTGAAATGCCGGACATCATTTTGAATCACCCTACATATTTATTGCGGCATTGCTAGAATATAATTTCTACAGCGCTTTATTAAAGCACCTTGCTAGCACCTTCTTCCATCATGGTTTTTTAAAACGGGAATTTCAAGAAATACTTAATTTTTTTTTTCCTTTTTAAAGCTAAGTACATTTTCTTCGTAAATATTTGCCGTAATATTAATGAAAATTGCCTTAATCTAAATGAAAACTGCACTAAAGTTATTGAAATCTGCAGCTTTCTAAATGCAAAATGCCGTAAATGAATGAAAATTGCCTTAATCTAAAAGAAAACTGCGGTAAAGTTTTTGAAATCTGCCGTAAAGTCATTGCAAAAAGCTGTAATATTGACATTAGATATCGATTAAATCCATTTAAAGAAAAAAACGAAAGGCTTTTTCTCACACTACACATCTATCATACTTAGGGTTGCCAGCTCTCCGGTTTTGGGCCAGAGTCTCCGGTTTTTGCCTTATTTCTCCGGTCTCCGGTTTCAAACCGCCAATCTCCAGTTTTGCAGCCGTAACTGCGGGACTCAAAAGTCACTTTGAAGGTTAGGTTAGTTTAGTAAATTATAACATGGCCTGCATGGAGTTTTATGAATATACTAGAAGCGAACCCACCCGATTGTATAATCGGGAAATAACCCATTGTTAGATTTTTTCTTTGTTGTGACAACCTCCACTGTCGCTGATTTTATATAAATGATTAACATCCAGAACAGTTAAGTTCACTGAAAAGTTGTCGGGAGAATTCAAAATTTACGTTCAAATTTAATAAAATGTGACATTACGTATTTTTAATTTGAATCTTGTAATTTAAATGGTAAGTGTCTACATATTTTTTTATCATGTAATTTTACATACAATTTATATCATTATCATTATTTGAAAGCAATGTGACTTTGGCTGTGATCAACCCTACCGGTGACAGAATGATGACCTAATTTCTCACTGGGCTAACCGTATTTTTCGGTGAGGACGGTTACACCATAGATGAAAGAAACAGGATGGACGACTCCTTATACTTCCCCAGCAAGTTTGATTTCAGAGCGACCTCTGGATTTTTGCATGAAAACTAGCATTTGTCGTCCGCTTAGGGAGAAGAGGAATCGCTGTCCATAGCATAAAGATTATTGTTGACATATTGCTAGGAGACCAGAAACAGCTGCAATTTCTTTGAAACTTCCAATATAAATTTAGATCATGTGTACAGAAATGATTTAAGGAAGAAATCTTTTCCATTTTCATTTTGATATCTTTTAATGTAATTTTAAATATAATTTTTAAAGCAAAACTTTATACGTATATAAATAAATTGTTTAAAGAATCGTATGTAATTTTAATATTACATATTTCAATAAACTAATTCAATAAAATAATAAAAAATACTTTAATACAAAAAATTTAAAAGAACTCGTAATATTTGCGAATAGGCTGCCATACTTTTCTCCTCTTAACAGCTGTATAAACAGAAACCATGCGAAGCGAAACCAAACGCTTCGGCATTGTCATAGCCAACAATGTTAACATGTTATCTTTGTTGGCTATCATATTATTCACTTAAGAATCCAGAGGGCGCCACTGAAAAAAAACTCGCGCACGACTCATAGGAGTCGTCCATCCTGTTTCTTTCATCCATAGTTACACTAACCAGTTTTCTCACTGGAATTTCTGACCAACCAAACGCTAACTCTTCTCATCGGTGAGAGTTTTTGACCTCACCCTTCATTAATCACACAATGCCACTCACCTCTATAACACCGTTATAGAGGTTAGTGCACAATGCCCATTTCCGGTATTCAATCCTAAAACATTGATTTCCGGTTTGCCAATTTCCGGTCCAGTTCTCCGGTTTTGAAACTTTCTGAAGGTGGCAACCCTAATCATACTCCACCCCACCAAAAGGCTTTTCTTGAGTGAGGGAAAAGAAATTTCATTGAAAAAATTAAAAGTACTTGAATATTTTATATTTTACACTTATTATATTTTTTCTTTACAAAAATTTGGGGGAGCTCACAATTTCCCACATTTCGCCCTTTCCCGCACAACATCCCACAAAAAGTTAAATTTCCCACAAAACAGCAGCTCTGGTTGGTATTTAGTATTTTACCCTTCCAGAAGGAAAATGGTTTAGACTTTCAGAATTTTATGAAAAAGCCCTTTGAAGACTCCCAGCCCATAAAAGATGAACTATGTCGTGTCATTAATGATTAAAAACTGTCTGTCCGGTTTTTTTAGTGGGATCACCTGACCGCCCTAGTTCATAATTAGGTAAATTTTTACTATCCGCACAAAAGCGATGCGAAACATAACAATGTGCACAAGCGAAAACCGCAAAACTTAACAATCCCAAACATAACAATGGCTGAAAATGACTGTGACACGACCGGCCATCTGTTGAGAGTGAGGTCAGTGAGTGAAGTTATCCTAGGAAACTTTTAA
Organism: Rhysida immarginata; assembly: GCA_023313115.1. Classification (NCBI taxonomy): domain Eukaryota; kingdom Metazoa; phylum Arthropoda; class Chilopoda; order Scolopendromorpha; family Scolopendridae; genus Rhysida; species Rhysida immarginata. Next base: position 609,225 of record JAHWFO010026190.1, read on the forward strand.
CCTGCAGGCGGTAAATCGCTGTGGGCGATAAATCACTTTTGGCAGTAAATCACTGTGGGCGGTAAATAACTGTGGGCGTAAAAACTTAACTACCTTTAAATTTAACAAACTTTTACCATTCTCGGCGCTTCGTGCCTCATTCAATGAGGCTCACTGGTCACTGTTTTCCAGGGGTAAATAAATGATATATACCCCAACCTATTTGGTTACAGGGGCAGTTGGTTTCCCCTCGGCCGGTTACAGGAGGCTAATGATCCGTATTTTTTAGTGGTCACAGAAATGGCTGCCAAAAAGTTACGGGAACTCATTTTATGGTTAAACCTAAGTTAACCCAACCTCAGTTAACCTAACCCAACACCAGAACGCTCAAAAAAATGCTGGCTTACCTTTAAGACACTGTTCCTTTCGACAATGGCTAATTATCCAGAAAGCAGAAAAAAGAATCTGAAATCTACAAACAGTTTGAAACGACCGCGACATGCCAATTGTGTGGTTGCTATGGCAATAGCTAGCGCATGACGAGAAGAGACAGCCATCTGTGGGCGATAAATCACTTTTGGCAGTAAATCGCTGTTGGCGGTAAATCAATGTGAACGGTAAATCAGTGTGAGCGGCAAATCACTATGCGCACGACGGGAAGAGACAGCCAAAACACGCCCTCTAACGTCGGAATCCACAAACAAGACACATTGCCAAAAACAAACCCCCGCAAAATCATTCGTCGTGCGATTTGTGCGGATAGTAAAAATTAACCCATAATTATATTCAAATTCAGATATTGCAAAATTTCATCAAACAAACAGCCCGAGCAACACCGGGCTATCAACTAGTCTGCTGTATAAAATATTTGTTTAAAAACATCATCATGATTCCATGCTTCGGAGTGCAGATTCTGGTAATAATGTAGATGACGGCCTCCACCTCAACTTGCGTTTCTTCCTACCTTGCGTTGTTTTTTAACATGCATCTTGGGTTGCTTAGTGTTTTTGGGGGGGTGAACGAAAAGTTTAGTTTTTATTTTTGGTGGGAACGTGGTTTTCTTTCACTCGAAAGCGGTCTCCTTTAGGTTTAATGGCGCCGACTTCCTTCTTCCAGACACTAGATACGCAACGCCATCTGGTGGTAGCGGTTGAAGTCAGGCACGAAAACGCAGACGATGGTGAAAATGGTCAATAGGCATTAAGAAACCTGGCAGGGGCGCTGCAGTCCCATTACATTTTGCGCCATCTAGTGTGTAAAATTTGTACTTTTATATTGTAAATAAAGATTTTCATTTGCTTGATTGGAAATATTTTTAGATTGGTGGAATAAAGATGGCATGTAATCAGCACTATTTGGATGGTTTATTGGATGGCCACAGTAAAAATGTTTTCCACATATCTTGCTGTATTTACTTGGATTCCATATTTTATCCTTACTATTGAAAATGTAAATATGTATAAAACCATTAATGCATTTGTATAAGTATTAAAAAGAGTTTATACTTTATCTGCCTAATTATTTTAATCCATTTATTTCGCTATTCAGAATTCTTTTTTATACTTGGCAAATTAAACATGGATATCTTTGGTATCGAATAACTATTCAAATTACATCCTAGGATGCAGCAATAGATGCCGCCACACGTCCTTTTTAGTGACGTTTAACAGCATTTCCTATTGAGGAATCCGCCATTATAGAATATAATAATTTTAAATGTCAATACTAGGTGGCGCTAAAATCATAATAATTATAGTGTCAAGTTTCCTATAGAAAAATACTAACAATCAGCGTTGGCGTTTTCCGGGTATTTACCCGGAATCCGGGTAATTTCATTCCGTCTCGGGTAATTTACGGGTATTGAAATATTCTGGGTAAATTGCGGGTATTTTCATCCATTTCAGGGTAATTTACGGGTATCGAATTGGATCAAGAATGGAGAGAGTATTCTTTATTTAACCATTCGTCAGGTGGTCTAGATTCCACAAAACCTGTTGAAGATTACTGGAGAGCTTGTTTTGCCTTAAAGAATGCTGCTGGCCAACCACTTTTCCCTAGCCTTACGAAGACAATCCAACTATTATTGATATTGCCATCTTCAAATGCTTCGGTTGAACGTGTCTTTATCGAGTTAAGCAACTGCAAAACGAAAAACAGGAATAGAATGGACAATAATGTTGTTGTATCCCTGATGATAACTCGCGAAGGCATAGAAGAAGAAGCTGGTATAAATTTTTTCAACCCAACTACTGAAATGCTTTTAGCAAACCTTGGAAAATATTAAATAAAGAGTTTTAATTTGAGATTTGAGCATTTTTTTGTTGAGATGGTTATTTTTATTGGTTAATTTTCATAATCATTCGCCAGATATTTCACATTTATTCTCTAACATTTGTGTTCATAAAATCATTTTTGTTTAAGAAAATCAAAAATCTATTTTAAAAAACGCTTGTGGCGAGGGAGTTGACGTATAAGATTGCACCTGCAATTATGCTCGGATTTAAAAGTCCGTGTACAATTCTGCTGGATTATAGCGAAATTATACTGTATGAAGATTGTACCCATTGAAGTCCCTTAGCTCTTAGCATCAGCGATGGAGATTCAGATTTAGAATTCACATCGCTATCGAGTTGGAGACTAAAGAAAAAAACTAGTTAGCCTCGATCGAGTTGTTTTCTTAGCGTTTCAACGTTTCAGAATGGGTCCTTTTATCTTCGAAGATAAAAGGAGCCTGCAAAAACTAACACAGAATGCGCCGGGACATTTAATTCCTTTTTAATCGATTTCGGGTAAATTTTGGGAATTTCCGGGGATTTGAGCAGCGCCTTCTGGGTAAACCGACGACACCTCCACGCCAACGCTGCTAACAATTGGCCTCCTGTAATCGGCCGGGGGGAAACCAACTGCCCCCTGTGACCAAACAGGTTGGGGTATATATCATTAACTTACCCCCGGAGGGGGACGTCGTAGACAGAACGCCGGAAGCGTTCGAGTAACGGAAAACAGTGACCAATGGGCATCATTGAACGAGGCCCGGAGCGCCGAGAGTGGTACAAGTTTGCTGAAATTTAAAGCTAGTTTGCACCATAAAAAAAAACTAAATCTTTCGTCCCCCCCCCCCCAAAAAAAAACACTAAGCAACCCAAGATGTATGTTAAAAAACAACGCAAGGTAGGAAAAAAAGCAAGTTGGGGTGGAGGCCGTCATCTGCATAATTACCCAGATTCTAAACTAAGTCACTGTATTTTTCTTTCAATTCCTTAAAAAAAAAACCCGACATAAATAGAGTTTTATCTGCTAAATTTACGTGGAGAGGAAGGGGGGGAGGGGCTTGGAACACAGTTATGAAGCTGTAATTACTTTTTCTTTTCTTTTTATATTTTTTTTAATGAAGCGCTCAGTGCTCATCCAACTCACTGTATTAATAATGATCATGTTTGCCTTTAAAATATACATTTCAAACAAATTGGATACAACATTTACTAATACGTATAAAAAACAAAATGGTGATCACGTTATCAAATTCATAAATAAAAATCGGAATTCTAAACCCCACTTCACATAGCCCTGACTTAACTCTAAAAAATAAGATAAAGATAAAAATTCGAATACCACCAAATGCTTGTTTTCTGTGATACTCACCTCGATTGCGATCAGATGATGTGAATTGATGAATAATATATTACAAGAAGTATTTCTTTAAGTTTTTAACGAAACGAGATGAATTCTTAAGAAAAATTGCTTTCTCTTTGAATTAGGCGTCCATTTAACTTTCCGCCATCTTGAAACTCCGCACTCGAATAAACAAGTGATTAAACGTTATTATCTTGATATCTGGGCGTAGTTTTTACAAATTGTGAATTTTGTATGGATTTTTTGAATATTTTTGATATATTCAGATTCTTAAAACTTCCGATTAGGGTATTTGGATGAAATATTTTTCTTCGTAACTAGCTCGTTGTTAGTGTTGTTTGTGCTTGCTAACTGCGCTTATGTTTAGTCGAGTGATAGCTAGTGATTGAGTGTAGTGCAGTTGTATCCTTTACGAAAATTATTTCTATCTGTTTGAATATTTCAAAATAGACTTACTAAACCCTCCAATATGTTTCACGACGCACCCAATTCCAAGTTCTCCAACTTCGAATGCCCGAATTGCCATGTTGACATCCCCTTGTCGAATCAGTATCTGCAGAAGTGTTCGTGGATCCGCAAGAAAGGCCTCAAGGACGATTTGCGAAGTCTCACAGAGAAATGGAGCCTTATCGAGAGAGAACTCGGTAACCTAGACACCCTCAAGCACATCCACGCCATATCCGATTACCTGGAGGATGTGGTGAACCTGTTCCAGAGCTCGCTCCTGGGGCGCTACGTGTCCTTGGAAGACCGTGGCATGAACACCGAAGCATGGTACCCGCAAGAGGCACAGTACAATCAGCCAGCTCAGCAGTTTCAGAATCAACCTGCACCGGTGGCTCAGCAGCAACCGTATCCGCAACAACAGTTCAACATGCCGATGGGGGGCGGGAACATGCCACAGCAGCAGCCAGGCGCTTGGAACCAACCTCAATGGACCAACTTCCAGACTCCTCCCGGCAACTTCCCGCAAATGCCGAACCAGTACGGCGGATACGGATTTCATAATCCGAGCTTTCAGAACCCAGGCAGTTTTGTTGGTGGTGGTGGCGGCGAGGGGAACTTCCCGAATCAGAATAACAACTTCTCTAACTACTTTGACAAGAAGATGAAGCAGCAGCAGAACCGCCCACCTACGGAACTCATCCAAATCAACACCGTGGGCTTTTTGCCGAAGCCTGCGATGCAATCGAACGTGCAGCAGAAGAAACAGATGGGCCCTGTCGGCAATAAGAAAATGAAGAGAGGAAAGGACAAGTAAAAGCGTGTGCTCGAGTGTGCCAAAGTAAACCCAGCAAGGCCTATCCCTGTTTAATGTTTAATTTTTATTGAAATACGCCTGGCATGGAGATAACCTATGCCTCTGTTATCTTTTTGTTTTAGCGTTGAATCGCAATAGTGTACCAAAGGAGAATGCCTCATCTTTTGTACACTTAATCGAGAAATAAAAATTTAAAATGTAACAAAATTATAATAATTGGGAGGAAAAAAAACCAAAGTTCCATTTATTCATAACTGTATAAAAACATTTACATGGAAGCGAGTGACGATTCTGATTTGATAATGTTCTAATCTAGTCACGTTCGCAGTGACTTTCTTTGTTTTGATTGATTTTATTGAATAAAATGGGAGGCTTCCTAAGTGTCTTGGATAGTTATTGTGAAATTGATCACGTTCTGAATTTTTAATTTTGTACTCAATGCCGACTCCTTATCTTCTTAAACAAAATTGCCGATGGAAATGTTTTCATGTTGTTTACGTTGAATTCTTTTACAGTTTATCAATTTTTCTCTCGACCTCCTTAATAATTCTTGCGATTACGTAACTATACAGGGTGATTCAGAAAGGTAGGTCAAGAATGAAATACACTGGTGGACAAAAGTTTGGGCTAAGTGTGTTTTCTAAGAAAACAATTATTTAGAGATTTTATTGTTATGACACCTTTTTACTTACTATTGAATATATCAAAATTGACAATTGAATAATTGATCTTTTAATTTTTTTTAAGTTACATCCAAATAATGCAAATTACACTGGTCAAAAGTTTGGGGTAACAGGTAAATAATCATCAAGATATCAAAAGTAAAAGAAATTAATATGAAATCTGACCCCTATTTGACTTTATAACTTGAAGAAGACGATTTGTCATTGATGAAAATAACTTCTTGATGGTGTTTGGTGCTATTTTAACAGCGGAGGCCTCAATTGCATTAATTAGCTGCATACGAGTTGAATACTGTTTGTCAGCATAAATATCCTGGCTCATAAGATACCAAACATTTTCTATAATGTTGAGGTCGGGACTCCTTGCCGGCCAGTCTAGTGTACGAACTTTGTTAGTGGAAAATCATTCAGTAAAAATTCGTGCTGTGTGGATAGATGCATTGTCTTGCTGCCATACCCATTGTTTTTGTCTGTAGTGTCTCTTGCAGAAAAGAATGGATGTGCTTTGAAGGTCTTCTAAGTATTGGTTGCCGTATATTTTCCCTCGATTACTTTTATCTTCAGGTGACCCGTGTTTGAAATGGCACCTAATGGCATCACATCATCTCCTCCCATTTGGTGCTTATTTCTGACCAGAGCAATTGGTTTTTGGCATTGTTTTGTAACATAAGTGCACATGTTATCAGGTCCATCCATGGAAAAATCGTTTTTCATCAGAAAATACCACCAACCCAAAATCATCTTCTGAAGATGTGTTTCTGAGCAAATTGAAGTCTTGCTATTTTATTTTTTGGTGAGAGCAAATGGAGCCAGAAACTGTGGACACAACTTGACAAGAACGACATGCGCATACGTTTTAATAAATATCTTATGTGGATCAGTGGTTTCCTGTCGTTCTTGTCTTGTTATTTTTTGGTGTTAATGGCAGTGATTTTTCAATAGCTTCATAGTGAAAGTTCTCACGCTGCAATTCACGCCTTATGGTTCTGGTTGAAGCCTTCAAATCAAGATTTACTTCGATGCGCATACTGTTTACAATGTGGCCAGCTGCAATTTCTCTTCTCCCATGGCGTTTTTATGCTAGATTTTGTCCGTCTTGTAAGTGCAGATGGGTTTCCCATCTTCTTTCCTGTCTTCTTGTTTTCATTTTTAATTGCCCTGATTACTGTATTGTAGCCAACATGAGCAATTTCAGCTTCTCGCTTGAAATTCTTGTGTTGAGCATACAATGCACCAATTTCCTTCTTTTCTCATCAGAAATCATCTTAAGACACTTCTTCACATTCCAAAAAATCAATGGAGAAATATTCATGCATTTTACTGTAAAAAATATCAGTTATTTACCTGTTATCCCAAACTTTTGACCAGTTCAGTTTGCATACTTTGCATGTAACTTAAAAACAAATTAAAAGATCAATTTTTCAATTGTCAATTTTGATATATTCAATAGTAACTTAAAAGGTGCCATAACAATAAAATCTCTAAATAATTGTTTTCTTAGAAAACGCACCTACCCCAAACTTTTGTCCACCAGTGTACCATGTACAGTTTGTAGCAGGGAACAAAATTTTCCCTATAAAAATATGTCTGGAAATGCATCCTTACAGTGATAATGCAACTTGTACGAGGTAGGAATGACATTACAGTAGGTGTTAAAAATGCCGACCCCGAGCCTTGATGCAAGTGTTTAGTCTGCAGACGAGATTCTCGCGAACTCTGGTGAAGATGTGGGTGATCACGGTCTGGAAAACACTGTTGGTAAATCCTTTTCGCTTCAGTAGCATTACCCTGTGCCTTGCCGTAGACGAAATGCATGTCTGCCAGCTCTGCATTAGTCAAGTGATCCATTGTACAACAATGGAGTTACATGTTTCATTTCCTCTCTTTTAAAGGAGAGAACATGAACAATTTACATGTTTAGATCCTAATTTCAGGGCTTGAAATTCAGGGCGGGATGGCAGGATTCTCGTCCAATATTTTAAAATCTCGCCCAAGAAAACTTTCAGGAGGGGAGTTTCCCCGCCCGTGAAATTTAAACATATTAAATGTTTTTATGATTTTATTAAGATTTAAAGATAATGTTATTTTTTTCTTTATATCTTACAATATAAGTTTTGGATATGAATCTTTTCCGTCCATAAATCATTAGATTATGGGTTTAATTTGTCGTCGGTCATTATTGGAGATTTAACTTTTGAACCAATGAAATTTCGCTAGTTCCAATCGTCACCGTTGCGGTATCGTCAAGAGAAAAATAGGAATTTATTGTGTAGCTCATAGATTAGCATTGTGTTTAGATATACTTCAAAATCGTGTCCAGAGATTGCTAAATATCAAGACACTTTAAAATCCGTTTTTATGTATTTTAATGGTATTTAATTTTGTATAACTTAACTGATTATATAGATGAAGGCAGGAATAAAAGTCGAAACCGGTTGGTTATCTATTTTTTACCAAACATGCTGTACTGCAAGATCACAATTCTTTATGTTAATAGCTACGGTGCAGAAGAACCTCACATCTATGACTATTTAAGTTTTTGTTTAGTGAAATATAAAAATTTATTACATTTATCTGATGACTGAGTTTTTGGTATTTTATTATTTTTAACACATTTAAATTAACCTCTTCACGACCAGTGACGAACATGCGTTCGTCAAGCCAGACCCTCCGTTCAATACCATGATGAACGCACATTTGTCATTTTCAGCTATTAATTCTACGAGGGTTGTACCAAAAGTAAGGTTCCCATATTTTTTACAAGTAGAAAACATTAATTTATACATCGTTGTAAAGCTTACACTGTTGTCTATTTTTCAACATAGTCTCCATTTTTTTCGACACACTTTTGAAGACAGTGCTCCAGCTTTTGTATTCCTAAGTCGAAGAAGTCTCCCGCCAATCCGTCGAGGAAGCATGTGCCGTGGGAACCTTCAGGAATGCGTTCGACAAGTTCACGGACAGTGACCCTCCGATCTTTCAGCAGCTCACTGTTGATCTTCTGGGCAATCGAATCCGAAACCGGCAGTCTTCCACTCCGTTCTTCATCATGAACTTCCGTGCGACCCTCAGCAAAAAGTCACCATTTTCGGACGTGCTGCACCATTTTCGGACGTGCTGAACGGACATGGACTTTTCACCATAAACCTCAGTCAGTTGCCGATGAATCTCCACGGGCGGTAACTTCCTTGCGTGGAGAAACTGGATTACTGCTCGAACCTCGCACTTGGCGGGAGCGGCGATCAACACTTCCATCTCTGACGGCTGCCAAGCGAACACTGAGCGCCGTAGTGAATCGCTCCAGAGTGCGGGAACCACTGCGCACGGCACTGTTGTCGGATTTAGCCCAGCACCTTCCCTTGAGGCTGTAGCTCATTGGGAACCTTACTTTTGGTACAACCCTCGTATTAACCAAATGAAAACGTGGTTTTTCAGGAATGAAGAGATAAAATCATTTGGAACAGTTTATTTTTTTATGGGTCCATTTTCCTGTCGATAGATGGAAACATTGCGTTTATTTTTGATTGCTTATTTCAACAACCTTGTACATCGTATTTGCACCGTTTTTTTACATTGTTTTTGCTCCAATGGATGATTATGATTACAAGTAAAAAATGGATGATTATGTCGATGCAAGTAGTGATGCCGAAGATCCTGATTTTGAAATAAATACAGATTCTGAAATAGAAATATTCATACAAAATTGTACATGACGAACGCACGTTCGTCATTGGTTTGGCAGATAGTACATATAATCCGGTCCTGGGAGTATCCTTCATTAATTTAAGCTGGTCGTGAAGAGGTTAAAATATTTTGAAAAATCACTCTTATAACCTATAACTTATTGTCTCCCTCCCAAAGTTCAACTCCCCTCCATTTACAAACATAGGGGGGGAGGATCCCCTCCATGAAAAATTTGAATTTCAAGCCCTGTAATTTACATGGACCCTACCATTGTCGTCCGGGTAATGCACATCTATTCCTGCCTCGTGCAAGTTGCATTATCTCTGTAAGGATGCATTTCCGAACCAGTGTTTATAGGAAAAATATTGTTCCCCACTACAAACTGTACATGGTATTTCATTCTAGACCCACCTTTCTGAATCACCCTGTATAGGACAAGAGAAAAAGCCATCGCTTCTGTGTGGTTGTTTTTAGATTGTTTCGTTTACATTTATCCTTTACTATAGAATACATCTGGCGTTTCATTTTTCTATGTTCTTGGTGTCCTCGTTTCATGGTTTTTTGCAGGGACAACTGGATGGGCAATTTCCATTGTCCAGACTAACAGTCGGAGCACACATTAGGTCATATTAAATCATTGATCTGGTTTTAAATTTCACAGTGGCAACGTTCACAGCTACCGTGAAGCCATAACGACTCACGACACTAAGGAGTGATGTCACACGCTATTGCCGGGAGTTGTTTCGCGGCACTTTTAGTGCTGCAGATGGCCGTACCGGTGAACGAACATATTGTGTAAATGTTCAATTGGAAAAATATGTTCAATAAGAAGTTACAAGTCGTATCAAGAGTTGGGGAGTTTTATAAATGAACGGCAACAAAAACGTTTGTTCAACTTTGGAAATCTCATTCTGTTTGCTAAATTATATAAATAATAAATAACGAGGTCATAATTTTTATCCAAGATTTATAGTATTTAAGTTTCCATATTTGAATACACAAACTTATTAGAGTACAAATTTCTTAGTGGATGGACGGGGACGTGGGGGGGAGGTAAATTCACAAGTAAGCACGGGGATGATAATCTGTATACTGCTTTGTTTTTGTAAACTTTATTAACATAACCGTTTCACCCCTTATTGGCCTACCACTCACTAAGAGTGGAGGCCTATGTGTTATTTTCTCCAACTCAATTTTTTTTTTCTTTCCGAAATTGATTAAAAACTCGTGATTCCAGAATATATGTTGAAATTAAAAAAAAAAATCAGTCTATACGTATGTGACCAATTTTGTGCAACTACAGTCAAACCCGCATAACTCAAACTCTGATAACTCAAATTCCCGGTTAACTCAAACGATATTCTAAGTCCCATCCCCGAGAGCATTTAATTCAATAGAAACTTCACTCATTAACTCAAACAAATTTTTTAATAAATCCCGGATAACTCAAAGAAATTTTGAGTTTACTGAATAGATATTCCTAAATTTAAGCAAAAGAGGTCTTAAAAAAAAATAGGTTTGCCTGTTGAAACTTTATTTCATTTTTCAACTTTAATTTTTATGTGTACATGACAAAGGTATGATGCAGGAATCTTTCGCGGTTACTGGCAGCCACTGTGAAAATAAAAATTTAGTGTGAACACAAAATTGTGAATCGAACTTGTTGATTGCGATCGTTCAATGGGAGAATATTTAGATGTAGTAATTGATGACAATTGTGCGTTCATTTTTAGAGGAAGTGTTCATGTTGACCATAAAGTTCATTGCATGTATGACTGCAAACGAGTTTTTAGAAGCAGTCATATACTTCTGATTGGCTGTTGCCATTTTGATTTCGAAACTTCACTGTCTCATTACTTTGTCGATGTAAAAGTAAAGGAAATTCGAGAAAAAAGTGAATTTTCTGTAAAGTTTCAAATATAAAACGTTTATACATGTATCATAAATGTCATCAGATGAAAAATAAATGGGGAAGAATCGCCAAGAGATGACTTTCAAAAATTTTTACAAACCAAAAGTAGAATTCGGAAGCCATGGCAAAAGAGCATTGGAATTGATTTTGTGTTGGAATGGACAGTATTTTTTGCTGGGCCCGTACTGTATTTGTATATAGATCTCGTTAAGACTAATCAAATCCATAGAAATATTGTGAGTATCATGTAATCTTTGTAGTGGTCATGTAGCCTCGTTTTCGACTTACTGGTTAACTCCAAAACCTGATAAGTCAGAATTTTTATGTGGTCCGCTGACGATTTGAGTTATCAGGATTCGACTGTATCTTCTCCGAAACTGCAAAAGGCAGAACCAAATTAATGTTTGAGAGTACTCTATACATGCCTTGACATAATCTTATGACTGTTGCTTAACCTGTTTGGAGATATTAATTTTTTTTTTCTTCTAAAAATGAAGATATGGCTGAAGCGTCCATACAAGCGACTTGATAAATTCGACATGCACGGACTCTTCACATTAAGACAAATTTTTTTCTGTAAATGACTTGTTTGCTTTTGATGAGCCAGTTTTGAGTTATAAAGGTTTACATGCCCCCCCCCCCCCCCCATAAAACATTTTTCCGTTTTTTTTTCTTTCCAACTCCCAACAACAACTGTGACGTCACTCTTTACTGTCGTGAGCTGTGAACATAACCACAGACTTTAAATTTAGAGGGAAGAAAATGAAAATATGAGTTAGTACTTTAGAAGATGCAGTATAGAATGGTACTAACAGCACCAGTGTTTTATTAGCTTTTGTCTGGTTTTTACAAGGTTAAACTTCTGGTCACGGACACATCATCTGAAGATGATATAAATTAGGGTGTGTCTAAAAAGTCCGACCGGTCGCGACCAGTTGAAGCCCGTCGCGAACAGCTTGTCCATAAAGTAACGATCGGTCGCGATGAGAGTTTTCATAACGTGACCGGTCACACTAATCACGACCGGAGTCCAACACTGGTCGGCTGCCTCGATGGCTAAGGTCAAAAACTCTCACCGGTGAGAAGAGTTAGCGTTTGGTCGGTCAGAAATCCCGGTGAGAAAACTGTGACATCATTTTAATGCGCATGAAACGCCAGTTAGTGCTGCTATGCCTAACCGGTTAGTCTCACCGTCCTCACCGAGAAAAAGACGGTTAGCCCAGTTAGAAATTACGTCATCATTCTCTCACTGGTGAGGGTTTTTGACCTTGGCCGATGAGTAGAATCAAAATGGCGGACGAAAGTAGAAAATTCAAGTGTTCGAATGCCCAATACGTAATAAATATATTTTGGAGAAAGGAGATAGAGAAATACATCATTGGACAGCATCAAGAAACAAGAAATGAATACGAAAAAGAAAAGACGGGTGAAGAAAATTAATGTATGTACATAATTTTAATTCGTAGTAACTTAAATGATGAGGAAACTTGCTGCTACGCCATTTTGAAGCAGAATGCTCACGACCGCGCTGTCCATGAACGAACAAACGGAAGCAAACGACCGCCGACCAATCGCCGATCGTACCACGTGACCTGTTGGCGACCGGTCGGACTTTTTAGACACACCCTTAATCACAAACTGTGAAGTTGATCATTGTTATCAGAATAGGTTTTACTCTACTACTGTATATCCAAGACAAATTAGCAGGGTTGGCTTTTTGACGTCAAAAACTAGTTTTCGATGTGACCTGTCTAAAACCATCAAAAACGTCAAAAATTATGAATTATATTTTTTTTAAATTTAAACAACCATAATGTATAATTAATTAAGAAATAGGAATTCCATTTTATTTAAAAGAAATAGAAATAAATAAATAAAAACAGTTGAATAAAAGTCCCCGATGTGGAGAAATACAAATGTTGAAGTGGACGAAAACGGATGAAACGAAGGTCTTGTGGAGCTTATGTATACGAAACACACATGAAAAGAAGGTCTTGTGGAAAAATGTTACAAGAAAACGGGTAGAAATGGTAACAGGAGAAGATATATGATAAAAGTCCGATGATCAGTAGAACGTTGATAATAAAATTGGAATGAATTATACGAGGGTGGGCTGAAAAGTAATGCCTCCATGGCTGTAACTTTTTTATTTTTTTAACCGATTTTCAAAATTCTTTTTGTATCTGATACTCACATTTCTCCTCTATGTAATGCACTATTCACTTTTCAACATAGTCCTCATCCCTTTCCACGCATTGTACCAACGCGTGACTAGTAGGGTGAACCCGTCGGAGAGGAATTCCGGGGTTGTTGTCGACACCAAGACCGAATGGCAGGTTTCACGTCGTCGTCAGAACGCAACTCATGCCCCTTAAGGTGCTCTTTCCTCTTTGGGAAGTGGTGAAAGTCGCAAGGCACAAAGTCTTTCATTTTTGAACTGCAGTTTTTCATCTTTGAACTGTAGGCACTGCAACTCCTTCTGATGTGTGGCGATCGTGTGCGAACTGGCGTTATCATGCTGCAGAAGAGGATCCAAAGCTGCCATTCAATCCTCGTGGTACAATGCGTGGAAAGGGATGGGAACTATGTCGAAAAGTGAATAGTGCATTACATAGAGGACAAATGTGAATATCAGATACAAAAAGAATTTTGAAAATCGGTTAAAAATTAAAGTTATAGCCACAGGGGCATTACTTTTCAGCCCACCCTCGTAAAAAACGTTTTTGGGATTTTTATCCCATCTTCAGTTTGTAAAATATTTTGAATGAAATTTCCGTTAATTGAATGAAATTTGGATGAAATTGACACCCAATTGTCACAAACACTCGTGTACAGTTTCTACGAATCTTATGTATTTTTTTTATATCCGCTTCTGGAATTAAGTTCGGGTCAGTGTTTATGAACATAAATTCCAGAAGGTGTATTATGGTTCTGGTACCTTTTGGATTAATGTACGAATTTCATTCTCCATGAGTTGGCAGGTATGTACAATACAACCCTCTTTGTCATGGAACTTGAGAGCCAAGATTTCACCACCTGCGACAGCGAGTTCAGTATCGTGAGTTTGCTGTTTCGTGACAGATGGCTCCATCTTAATTAATGAAAATATGTTTAAACGACAATAACACGATCATTTCATCTTTAATATGTTGTAATGAGATAAAAATACAAAAATAGAAAAAAATTTATGATGAATTTTGAACAGAAGTTCAAGATTGCTTCGTTGAGTCCCTTATTTTCTTTTTGGCTATTTCTAAAATTGTTTTTAAATGAAAAATCAGCCAATTAGTCTTCGTCTACTAATTTTTAAATTAAATTTTCCTACACCACTTTTTGAAAAGCGCATTATACCTTGAACCATCGGTGGTATTCTTGGGGGTGTAGCTTACTTTGATTAGCCCGTCTCTGCTAATGATATTTTCAGCTGGGGGATGAGCTGGACAGTGGTCTAATATTAGTACAGCTTTTGATTCTGTCCTAACTGAAGGTACAAATTTCTCGTGGAACCTTCTGAAGTCCTCCATGCATTTTTACTATGCTTTTATACAAATTTCAGTGAATCCATGTTTTTGTAATTGAAGCATCTCGGATATCTTGATTTCCCTATGCAAAGTGGTTTTAGTTTATGGTTTCCTGTTTTATTTACGCAGAACAGCAGGGCGATGCAGTCTTTCATCAGTTTGAAACCTGTTACTTTGTTACAAAGAGCCAATGAGAACATTTTTACGTATCTCGCCCTTCGCAGAGCCAATGACTTGTTGGATGACTTGCCTTCCTCATGCACAGTGTGACAATTATTGAGCTATATGATAAAAAAACTTGATAACTTATGAACAATTGGCGAGATTCAGTTACAATTTGGTGGTTGAATGCAGGGCATGTTGGGATTTTTTTGATGATAATATGGTCTGGTTTAGCGACGAAGCCCACTTTCATTTGGATGGGTACATCAATAAGCAGAATTGCCGCATTTGGGGGACTGGAAATCCCCATTTCGTCAACGAGAAGTCTCTCCACCCCAAGCGGATAACTGATGCGCAATGTCAAGTCGCGGAATAATCTGTGCAATATTCATTGAAGGCACTGTGACTGCTGAACGATATGTCAAAATTTTAGAAAATGATCTCGTCTCTATTATTTCGAAAAGATGTGGGTTATGCAGGACTGAGCACGGCTCCATCGGACCAATAGAGTGTTTGAAGTCCTGGAAGAACACCTTGGAGAGCGCGTTCTTGCTTTGAGGTACCAAGAGGGCACTGGAATGGGAATCGCTTAGCTGCCATATTCTCCTGATCTCAACCCTTGTGACTCATTTTTGTGGGGTAATATTAAAGACAAAGTGTACGCAAATAACCCCAGAACCATCGCTGAGCTCATTCAGGAGGTCATCGAAAGCATCAATGTTTTGACACTTCAGCGAGTTTTGCAGAGTTTTGCTGTTCATCTGCACTACATCATAGCCATTGATGGCAAGCATATTGAACATGCCATAACCTAAATCCAAATATCTCTAGTTACTTTTAACATTTGAATAAAATTTTTGAACTCAGTGGATTATCCTTTTATCAGGTATTCTTATAGCAAGGTTTGACTGTACAACCTGCCTCCATCATTCCTTGAGCTATCATCCCCCCCCCCCCTTCTATTATTAAGAATTTTTGGTTCCAAAGGACATTTTCCCAGGTCGATCGTATTTTTTTTAAGCAAGTTTGGATAGTGCCTGGAAAAAAATATGAAACGATTGCATGTTACTTAAAATCCATTGCAACACTTGAGTGAGTGTATGACAAAAATTTGGTGCAGGTCTGGTATGTACAAATAAATTGGTGGCATAAAGGGATAACCTGGCTACTGTATAAGGATACCTGGTAAAGGGATAATCCGCTTATAAGGATGCAGAATATACAGTCCCGTCTTTCTTTAGTTATTTTAATGCATTTTAACTTTGCTTAAGAGTTAACTGGATCAAAAGATAATTCACTTATATGGATAAATTTTTATGATAAAATTTATGTAAACAACTGCTAAATGGATAACATAACTCTAAATGCATTGGGGGACATGTTCTCTCTACTGTTTCTGGTGATTAGCATACGCATTCTGTGCAATATGTATACTCCGCTTAAAAAAACCACATTTTTATTGTGAGAATTTACGATTCCTGTCCGGGTGAAGGTTGCTTCGTCCGTGAAAAGTATCTGGCTGAGACAACTAGGGTCTGCAGCATGACGACGACGTATCCATTGGCAAAATCGTTGTCGGTGTGGATAGTCCGTTGGATTCAGTGCCTGAACCAGTTGCAGGTGGTATGGATGCAAAAGCTGACGGTGAAGAATGTGCCAAACAAATGAGTGCGGAATGTGTACCGTGGAAGAAATACGACGGGTGCTTGTCTGTGGTTCATCATATATGATGTCAATTATCACATCCTCCTCATCCGGAGAATGTGCTACAGCTGCCCTTGTCTTGTTTGACGGCCAAAGGAACCACGCTCCCTCAAATGTCTGTCGACAGATACAAATGTTCGGTTATTTGGCAAACGTCTATTCGGAAAGCGTTCTTGGTAGAGTCTTCTTGCTTCCACATCATTTCCGTCCGCAAGACCATACATTAGGCGCATATCAGTGTATTCTTCACTGGAATACGTGTACGTGAATTTTTTTTTACGTAAATCGTAACGCGTATGTCAAAGCACGCAAACGTTCTGAAATTGCTATTCCTAGTGGATGTACAGTAATGGAAACAAGTGTACACAACTAATGGAACAACCCTAAAGTAGGTTTAAATGGAACAAACCACTCAACCTAGTGTTGGGTCGAAATGCTGGAACTGCTAAAATATCGTCCGCTAACTACCGTGCTTCCCTACTGTATGATATTGGATTACTCGCAAACAAATCGTTTCCAGACAAAGTGCTATAGAACATTTTCGTCTTCTTTTGACCTGAAGAATATGTCACTAAATTTATTGTACATAATTTTGAAACACCCTGTATAAACTCCGTAAGGGGTCATTCAGTACATATCCGGAATTCCAGAATATACGGTCCCATTTTTCTGTAGTTGATTTCAATGCATTTTAGCTCCATTTAAAAAGGATACCAGATAAAAGGATAATTCGCTTACATGGATAAATTTCTATGCTAAAGTTTGTGTTGAACTCCGCCTAAACGGATAAAATAACTCTAAACACACTATGAGGTTATTGGCAGAAACATTCTCTCTACTGTTTCGGGTGATTGGAAGACATATTTTATATACATGTATACTCCGCATGTAATAGGTTTATTGACGTGCCCGATTTATGGAAGTTTCTTCAACATCACCAATGGAAGACGATACAGATGAATTTTTTGCTCATGAATGCATGGACCAAATTGACTTTGACAACTTTTTCAAATTGTTTTTGATGCAGTGATCTGCCAACAACAGGTGATGAATTTCAACTTTGTATTCTGACCCTGTACAAAACTTTTCAGAAACAATAAAATCGATGAAAAATGTTCTTCAATACAGTGGTGCCTCACATAACAAACCTAATTCGTTACTAGGTGAAGTTCGTTACGCGAGACTCTCTTTTTACATAGTAATCTATGGAAAAGAGCTTAATTCGTTCCTAAGACAAAAAAAATTGGTGACAAATTCGTTAAAAAAAAAAACCGACACTCATTTAATCCAATGTTTCCATTCCTTTTAAGCCTATTTTTATTTGCACTATATACAGTGACTTCCAAAACTGTCCCAATGTTAGAGAGCGCGATGTTCATCCATCCATTATTGATATTGTATAAATACAATAGAGTCACCAGTGCTTTCATTTAAGAACTCAATACCTGAGCATGAAATAAGTGCAATACAAAATTTTTTCAAAGATTATTTTTTATGTAATTAAAGAAAAGCTGACAGTTTGGAAGAGTTTTGATGCCGTGTTATGAATTGAACTCATTTGTATAAACAATATTTATTTAATATTGTATGTAGCCTCCTTTGGCTTTCAACAATGCAGCAATACGTCTAGGCATGCTGTCAATTAAATGAATACATGTTTGGGCAGAAATATTTTCCCATTCCATCTTTGTTCTTTCCCACAATTCTTGCATTCCTTTTGGTTCAGTCGGATATTTGGCCATTTGTTTTTAAGGTGTTCCCACAAATGTTCTACTGCATTGAGATCTGGAGATTGTGCAAGCCACTCCAGAACTTCAATTTCGTTATCTTGGAACCACTGTGTGGCAAGGCATGCTCGATGTTTGGGATTGTTGTCTTGCTGGAATATAATCTCTTGTTTGTCTTGTCCATGAAAATCCAGAGTAGGGATGAAATAGTTATCCAGATTTGTCGCAGTACATGGCAGCGGTCATCCTGCCGTCAATTCGATACATCAAACCAGTCCTGTAAATGTCATGCAACCCCAAATCATCATGTTACCACCACAGTTCCGTTCACTTCCAGTTCTGTTAACCCTGATTCTGGATGTTTCCACTCCCACGATCGACCATCAGATCCTAACTGGTTTATTTTTGTTTCGTCGGACCATATAACTCTTTACTATGGGCATGTCCATCTGCACTATTTACCTTGGTTTTAATTTGTACACTAGGGTCGGAATTACAGGGTGGGATTCAGAGAGGGCAACATATCTATGTGCTATTTAGGTACGTAAAGGTGTGAAATTCAGTATCCAGATTCCTGTAGGCAACCTCTACATTAATACGAAGTTTAGGCTCAACTGTTCCAGTGGGGTCAGATTTGCGGGGATGGCATTTACTTGGTCCTTAAAACTATGGTAACACATGGCTTGTGATATATCATATATTCGGAAATGATGAGAAAGGAAAGAATATACGAGGGTTTTTTTTTTTCTTTTACATTTTCTACATATTACGTTTGAGAAAATCAATTTTTGATTAAAAAAACTTGGAGAGAGGTAAAAACTGCAGATAAATGGGTAAACATAGATGGCCGTAAGATCTGCTACTTGCCTTACCCTACTCGGGGGAAGGGGGTTAATTTCTTTTTAATAAATGTATAAACAGGGATGGATGAAAGGGGGTTAATTTCTTTCATACATCACTGGTATAAATGTATTTCTGCTTCACTGCTAAAGGTCCTCCTTGGAATGTTTACAAGATTTACTTACTTACTTTTCAAACCCGCTTATCCGTTAGGGTCGCGGGGGCAGCAGCCCTATGGAGGATCTCCAGCGATCGCGATCTTCTGCCATCAGGCGCATGTTCTCCCTGGTAATATCCAAGCGACTCGAACCCAGATTCTCCATGTAGTCTAACCACCTGGTTCTAGGCTGACCCCTTGGTCTCTTATCCACCGGCTTGGAAAATAACAACTGCCTAGGAAGACTAGTTTGCGGCATCCGTATCACGTGGCCATACCAGCTCAACTGAGATCTCTCAATGCGGAGAAGTAGCTGCTCAACACCTAAAGATTTCCTTATTGTGCTGCTGTACACTCTATCTAGTAGGGTAATACCTGCCACACCTCTCAGAAATCTCATTTCAACCGCTTGTACCCGCGATCGCACTCTTTCGGTCATTACCCAAGCCTCATGACCATAGGTGAGAATGGGGACAAAGATAGATTTGAAGACTGGGAGCTTGGCTTTGTTACCCAGCTCGTGTTTCGTTACCACGGATCACCACAGTTCAAGTCTGACACAGCTTGCTGCACCGATCCGAGCATCCAATTCTTTCTCCTGCCGTCCATCACTCGTGAATGCAGTCCCGAGATACTTGAAGTTCTCCACCTGTCTCAATGAGGCTCCCCTAACATGGAGAGCGCACTGAGCAGGCTGTCTTGAAAGGACCAGAACCTCGGTTTTAGCCACACTGATCTTCAACCCAGCTTTATAAGATTTTTTTGTTATTATTATTATTATTATTATTATTATTATTATTATTATTATTATTATTATTATT
>JAHWFO010026190.1:629318-646578 GCA_023313115.1 Rhysida immarginata
TTATTATTATTATTATTATTATTATTATTATTATTATTATTATTATTGTTCTTGTTGTTGTTATAACAACAGGGGTATTCCTATACAAAATGATGAAAAAATAAACTATATCCACTATGATTATCTAAAGCAATTTAGAATTTATGCAGGCCTTTATATTCCCCATAGAGAAGCCATAATCCCCACTGAAACTGAAACTGAAACCATAAAATCAACAAATGATTTCCCGTTTTTTTGCTAGATACTTTTTCTACTGAAATATCAGCCCATAGGCTCCAAACGGTTAAATATAAACTCTTCTTTATAATTCAATAAAGTTATTAGTAAAATTGGAATAGAAACTGTTAAACAACTGAAAAAGCGCATATTTTGTCAGTAGAAGGCGCCACTGCCGGAACTGAAAGAGCACATTTATGAAGAAGTAGCACATGTGAACGAGAACAGTCAAAACACCTAACAAAAGGGGATGTCTCAACAACAAGTGTTTCCGCGATTGCCTGTTTGTCTGGATCAGGCTAAGCAATTGGAGTATTTGGTAAGTCTAAAGCGGTCATGGGATAAAGAACTAAGTTAAATGGGTACTTCCATTGTTGCATTATAAGAAGCGATCAGAGGTGTAACTTAGCGATCACTATTATTGTTACTAAATATATTAGTAACAATAATAATAACAAAAGACAAACCGAAATAAAATAATTATAATAAGAGCCCCCCACCCCTCCCCTTGTATAACGTAGTTTTGATTAATGGCATTATCTGTCATAAGTAGGGACGTTGCGATACTCTTTTCGATACGATATCAAACTTATAGCGAAGTATCGATACCCCGATACTATATCGATATCGATATAGAGAGTATCGTAGCGTTCGATACTCTTGCATGTATTTAAGTTTCAAGTAATATTGAACTGTATACAGAGTGTTTCAGAATGGCCTCTACAAACTTTCAGGATATGTTCTAGGCACCAAAACAAGCACAAAATATCATCGGAGCATTGAGTCGGAAATGTGTCATTCTAGAGTTATTTTGGTTTCAAGGTGTCCTGGGGGTCTAGGCTGAGCTCATCGACAAGCAGTCGACTGTCGATAAGTGTCGATGGTCACGTTGTCTAATGACGCATTTGTCAATTCGAACTAGCATGAACACGACTTGTCTAC
Source organism: Rhysida immarginata (assembly GCA_023313115.1). Classification (NCBI taxonomy): domain Eukaryota; kingdom Metazoa; phylum Arthropoda; class Chilopoda; order Scolopendromorpha; family Scolopendridae; genus Rhysida; species Rhysida immarginata. The sequence continues at coordinate 630,477 of JAHWFO010026190.1, forward strand.
AGTGTACAGACTCTACACCTTCGATTTTCTAGTGTAGACTTTGACCATCGACAACTGCCGTAAGAGCAGTCGACTATGCACATTCTTGTCTACAATTCAAGAGCAGTCGACTATGTGCTTGGCGATCGTTATTTCAAAATTTAGCAACAGATTTCTTATTAAAATCTCTTTTCCTTCGTTTCCGGCCTGCAGGCTAAATACACACAGCTCAAGAATACACATTTTTTAAAAATTTTAACAAAAACTTGTTTAAAAATATTTACATACATGAAGCACTCTCTTGTGCTACGAAACTTGAACAGTGAAAATAATAATATATTGTCTCTACACGTATGTGTTTATGTATGTATTTATGTGCATACGTGGATATATGTGTAAAATTATGTGTAAATGTTTGAAAACTTGTGTATATCAATGTATATCATCTACTAAACAGGTAGATAATAACAGAGGGACAGTATAACAGAGGGACATCAGGAGTTCCAACTAGTTTCGGCATTTATTCCCAGCTTTGTCAAGGATATACAGCAAGAGGCATGCAAGCCTTTATATATACAGAACAGTGGTACAAGTTAAGCAATGAGCGTAAATACATACAAGAACCAATAGGATATAAAGCAAGGGGGGCCAATGAGTTCAAAAGGTGGTAATGGCCAGTAGAATAAAATAGAATAAATACAAACATTTTTTAAGATACACAAAAGAGAAGTTGTACAGAGATGGTGCGTTTAACACGGACCGAAAAGAGAACATATCCGGTTGTCCGAAGACAAGAGAATTTACATAAAAAAAAACAAAATAAAAAAAATAGGGGTAAGAAACTTACAAAATGCAGAAGAAACATAAAATAAAAAAAAAAAAGCGAGAGAAAATCATAGTAGATCAGATAAAGAACTAAGTATTGCAAACACATTAAAGTAAGTCCGTCTGGCAATTGAGAAGCAAGTGTGGGGTGGACCTCTTGGCCTTGAATATTTCGATCGCTTCGAGGGTAGCAGTTTTTTCTGGTTTATTACAGATGTGCAAGACAGACGTAACCTCTTCTTTTGTCTTCAAAGTGTGTCCGGAATCTGCGAGATGGTTTGCATAGTGGGAGACACGGTCCCGTTTTTTATACGAGTCAAGGTGTTCCTTGAATCGCAATGCAAGATTGCGGGTCGATAATCCCACATAGAACATATCGCAAAACGCACAGTTCAGGCGGTACACTCCGGATTGGGAATATTTGTCGGAGGTGACAGAGGTGGGCGGGTTCAGGGTGCGAGCAGCTGGCGTTGGAGTACGAAATGATATTTGGAGGCCAAGGGACGATAAGAAATCGGAAAGCTGGGAGAAATTAGGTCCCAGATATAGTAAGGACGTCCACTTTTTAGTATGGGGCGAACCGGCCGGGGGGGGGGGGGGGGAGAGAAGGGCCCGTCTGCGGCAGCGAAGAATGCGAGAGAACGTGGAGGTCGAATATCCATTGGAGTGGGCCAAATATTCAAGGCCAAGAGGTCCACCCCACACTTGCTTCTCAATTGCCAGACGGACTTTAATGTGTTTGCAATACTTAGTTCTTTATCTGATCTACTATGATTTTCTCTCGCTTTTTTTTATTTTTTTTTATGTTTCTTCTGCATTTTGTAAGTTTCTTACCCCTATTTTTTTATTTTGTTTTTTTTTTATGTAAATTCTCTTGTCTTCGGACAACCGGATATGTTCTCTTTTCGGTCCGCGTTAAACGCACCATCTCTGTACAACTTCTCTTTTGTGTATCTTAAAAAAATTTTTGTATTTATTCTATTTTATTCTACTGGCCATTACCACCTTTTGAACTCATTGGCCTCCTTGCTTTATATCCTATTGGTTCTTGTATGTATTTACGCTCATTGCTTAACTTGTACCACTCCTCTGTATATATAAAGGCTTGCATGCCTCTTGCTGTATATCCTTGACAAAGCTGGGAATAAATGGTGAAACTAGTTGGAACTCCTGATGTCCCTCTGTTATACTGTAAGGCCACCACCTGTTTAGTTAATAGAAACAGTATTATGATCCATCCTTCCACCGGTATATCATCTAGCCATACGTGTGTAAACATGTGTATAAATGTGTAATATGCCACTTATTGACTGTTAGATTTTGTCGAGATCGACAGCTTGTCGATGAGTTCAGCCTAGATTCCCTGCAGTAAACGAAGTTAACTCTAAAGCCTATAGGTGTTGCAAATTGTGTGATTTATTAATGTCCATTTGTCTGTCTGTCCCCTTCATATTTTCTACATTTTTTCACGTAGTAAGTTGAAATTTTGAATATAGCTTACCATAGACATGTCCTCCTTCACTATTTAATTTGGCTTTGATTAGCCCACTGAGGTCAAAATTACGAACATGGGAGTTAGAGGGGACCAAAAGGTCTACATGGTACCAGAGTGAAATTCGGTAAGCAGATTACTATGAAGTTTGGGATGAATTGTTTCAGTAGGGTCAGAGTTGTGGGGGTGGCAGTCACTTGGTCTTTGCAAATATGGCAACATAAGTAATATATGTCTTTCGATCGGCAATGGTGAGAAACGAAAAAAGAAAGAGGTTTTTTACATTGTTTGATTTGAATACTATGTTCGAGAAAATCAATTTTCAGATTAAAACATTTGGGAGATTTAAAAGTGAAGATAAAGGGGTAAAAATACTTCACCTCAGGGCTTCCGCTATTTTCCTATACCTTCCTCGGGGGGGTAAGGATAATTACTTGTAACACGTAGATGATCAAAATGACCTCTGTTAGATTACAAGAAGCCTGTTGCAACTATCCTGAATCAGTGAACATGTTTGAAAATGTCAGGTATATGACGGACGATGTCGCAACTATCCTGGATCCATTGACAAGGAATTGCAACATCTGTTAATAGGGCAGAATAAACATGCGTTTTCAAATACCCCCAGAAGTCCAGTGGGTTCATGTCAGGAAAACACAATTTTCTTCAGGCGTTTCTTTGAATTGTCGTAACTTTTCTAATACAGGATACCTTCAAATGATTATAATATAGAAAGAAGCGTTTTCGACCCCATGTTTATATGACATTTGGCCTGCTTGTTTTGGTCTCTGGAATGTATCCTGAAAGTTTGTACACACCTTTCAGAAACACCCTCTATATTCTACAAACGACAGCTTACAAACTATTGGAGAAATTCAAGTATCTTGGGATTGCATTCACGAGTGATGGACGGCAGGAGAAGGAATTGGATGCTCGGATCGGTGCAGCAAGCTGTGTCAGACGTGAACTGTGGCGATCTGTGGTAACGAAATGCGAGCTGGGTAACAAAGCCAATAGCTCTCCGTCTTCAAATTTATCTTTGTCCCCATCCTCAGCTATGGTTATGAGGCTTGGGTAACGACCGAAAGAGTGCGATCGCGGGTACAAGCGGCCGAAATGAGATTTCTGAGAGGTGTGGCAGGTGTTACCCTACTAGATAGAGTGTACAGCAGCACAATATGGGAATCTTTAGGTGTTGAGCCGCTACATCTCGGAATCGAGAGATCTCAGTTGCGCTGGTATGGCCACGTGATACGGATGCCGCAAACTAGTATTCCTAGGCAGTTGTTATTTTCCAAGCCGGTGGGTAAGAGACCAAGGGGTCGGCCTAGAACCAGGTGGCTAGACTACATGGAGAATCTGGGTTCGAGTCGCTTGGATATTACCAGGGAGGACATGCGCCTGATGGTGGAAGATCGCGATCGCTGGAGATCCTCCATAGGGCTGCTGCCCCCGCGACCCTAACGGATAAGCGGGTTTGAAAAGTAAGTAAGTATTGTTGCAAAGAACTATAATGATTAATTTCTAAATTAGTGGCAAAACATACATGAATTAAACAGTGCGCACCACAAGCTCAGATTATCTTTGCCCCGCTTTTGTTCCCGTTTAACATGTGGATTTTCGAATCCCGGTTTCCTGCAATTATATCTATTAACTTTTCCAGACACACGGAATGTTGTCTCATCAATTCTTAATACATTAGACTTCGGAGATGGTAAATAAAAAACGCAAAAGTAGAATGTACAACGATATTAGAGGCACATTAAGGAGTGGGACCGTCATTGAGCTCGGCAGATGGAAAGTTGGTACGAAACATTAATAGGCATATGCATAAAAATATATTTCTAAAATTTAAAAAATTGTTCCGATACTCATATCTTTTTTTCGATACCACGATATTATCGAATAACCGATATCGACACCAATGCTGCCAATATCAAAAGAAAAATATCGATACTTACTCATATCAGTAGTATCGCAGCCGTCCTTAGTCATAAGCATGGACTCCATTGATCGCAGCTGGTGATCAGCTGGTGAGTTTGGTTTTTGTTAGCATTTTACGCTTTCAGTGAACCCTATAGCAAAGCTATAGAGTTCAAATCTTGAGATATCGCTGTGTGATGCTTCTTAAACGCCAACATTCATCCCACCTTCAAAGGCTGTTATGGTAAACAACCTGCTTTCCTATTTATAATCATCTGACTCTCTAGTAACTTGAGCGCCAAATCGTAGCTGATTTGTCTACAAAAATGAGGCGGTCATAATAAATTGGCCATTCAGTGTAAAAGAGAAATTTTTATACAGTTTAAGCCTATAAACGAACAAATGGGTGTAGCTGATTAGCCTGTGATGTTAGCGTAATACTTAAGTGGATCGTCGTTCTCTTTTGTATGACATTCTTTCATTTGTGTAGTTACTTTCAAATGCACTGATTTCATTATTCTTTTCTTTCCCGATTTAAACCAGGTGAACAATGAAGGGAAGCGACATGACGGAAGAGAAGCTGCAGATCTCCGACCGATGTGTATGTATAGATACACTTTAGCACTTAAGCATTAATGTTTACTAGAATGATTAACTTAAGAATAAAATAAAACTCTTTTTCCACAACGAAACAGGAATTGAACAAACATAAAAAGAAAAAGACCGAAAATAAAATGAAAAAATACAACCCGAGTCCGTAAGCGCTTTTCGAAAGCTTTGCTTTCATCATTCCGCAGAGAAGGAGCCCTCAAGAGAACTTGAGAGAACTGACTTGGAATAGAACATACTGAGTATTTATAACGAACAGAAGCCAATCAAGACAAAAAGATTTATTGATTGGGTAAGTGCGTCGCCCATTTGATCAATGGTGAATCGCTAATAGGGACCCTATCTAAGTTGAGTAACAATTTTTTATCTGTTTTTTGAATGGCTAAGCTTTCGAAGGCGTCCAGAAGGTGTTTCTTGTTTATTAACTCAATAAGTTTTACATTGTTTAATAAGAATTCATGCCCGGTATCTAGAGAGTGTTTGGCTATGGATGACTGATTCCCTCTACCATACCTTGTGTGTCTCATGTGTTCTTCGAATCTTGTTTCAATATTACGGAAAGTCTGTCCTTTGTACATCATGGGGCATTGTACAATCAAAGGTTGCCGTTTCTTGACATCCTAGTCATCAGAAACCATGATTCACTGTCATTTGAGGTATACCGAAAGCCTACGAAGGGTTTGAATTACATACCAAGTGATTCCAGCCACCCTTGGAATCAAAAAATGTCCACTTTCATTGCGATGATTGACAGAGCTATTAATCTACCACTAGCTCAATCCTCATTCAAAAAAGAAATTTCCTTGATCCAGAATATTGCAGTTAAAAATGGCTATAGCACACGTACCATCACCTATTTGGTCAGGAACAGGAAGTTAAAGAAGTTCATGGACGAAATCACTACCCTCAACCGGACTAAAAATAGAGGGAGAGTCATATCCTTACTTTACAATAAATCATTAATCAAAGGTCTCAATTCTGTTTTCAAATCTTTTAATATTTCGTTATCTTTTAGCAATCCAAACCAGACCAGGCATTTATTACCTAACCCAAAGGACCAGATTCCACCACTACAGAAATCGGGAATATACGAAGCCAGATGTTCCCAATGCCCCAAGAGGTACAAAGGACAGACTTTCCGTAATATTGAATCAAGATTCGAAAAACACATGAGACACACAAGATATGGTAGAGGGAATCAGTCATCCATAGCCAAACACTCTCTAGATACCGGGCATGAATTCTTATTAAACAATGTAAAACTTATTGAGTCAATAAACAAGAAACACCTTCTGGACGCCTTCGAAAGCTTAGCCATTCAAAAAACAGATAAAAAATTGTTACTCAACTTAGATAGGGGCCCTATTAGCGATTCACCATTGATCAAATGGGCGACGCACTTACCCAATCAATAAATTTCAGTTGGATCTTTTTGTCTTGATTGGCTTCCGTTCGTTATAAATACTCAGCATGTTCTATTCCAAGTCAGTTCTCTCAAGTTCTCTCGAGGGGCTCCTTGGCTGCTGTATCATGAAAGCAAAGCTTTTGAAAAGCGCTTACAGACTCAGGCTGTATTTTTTCATTTTATTTTCGGTCTTTTTCTTTTTATGTTTGTTCAATTCCTGTTTCGTTGTGGAAGAAGAGTTTTATTTTATTCTTAAGTTAATCATCTGCATTATCCACATAAGATTTTTAGACAATTTAGTTTACTAGAATGTTGAACTAGATGTCCCTCTGACAATCCCAAGTGCTTATACTCTGTGCAATTAAAGAAAAAACTGGCATGGTGCCAGAATCTGCTATTAGCCAATCAGATGCCTAACAGCCCATTCTGGCACCACGCCCAGTTTTTTTCTTTTTATTGCACAGAGTATAGTTTATTCATCTGTAACTCGACAGCATCCGAAAGCATATGCAAAATGAAATGTAACTCATTGTCATCCTCTTTTTGCTTTGCAGTCGTTAAAGTCGGGGCAGTGAGTGATGCAAGAGGTTCTGCGTACATAGAAGCTGCAGACACCAAAGTAATATGTGCTGTGTAAGCTAAAACTCCTACAAAGCTATGATCATGCAGATTTGTTTTTTTGCGACGGAGAATGTAGTTCTAACACGAGATGTTTGCTCTTTCAGATACGGGCCGAGAGAATTAGCGCGAAAGCAAGAGTTTACCACGTCTGGAATGCTGCACTGTGAAATCGGATTTGCTCCTTTCTCGTGTTCTCAGAGAATTCAGGAGAAGGAGAACAAGCAGCTGTCGCTCATGCTAAAACAAGCGCTTGAACCGGTCGTTTGTTTGGTGAGTACCAATGACCTGTGTTTCTTCAATGTGTTTACTATTCTCATGATGTAATCTTAAATAGGAAATTTATTTATTCCTCAGCATAAATTTCCAAAAGCTCAAGTTGATGTATACGTAACGGTCCTGGAAAACGCAGGAAGCGGTTGGTATATCATTTTTACTTGAATGAAAACTTTAAAAATTTGATACAAATTCATAATACACTTGATTCGCTCCGTAATGTTTAGTCTAATGCCGACTGGTCTAGATCCCGTTTAATCCACATTCCCATTGAATACCAGAAGATTAAGTTGAATTCAGTCATTTTATGAGGGACGTTCAAATTTGACCTGGACTTTATTTGTTGTAAAAATCTAAACTTTCATTGCTGGGATGGAAATTACCGCCTGTCATGCAAATGCAGCACCACCAAATGCATTGCCAGAATTACTGGAAGATGTTCCTCTTTTGATAAGATCTAACATGTGGTTCATGCATGATGGCGCTCCAGCACACCTTAATGCTGCATACACGAATCGGTGGATAGGTCGAGGTGGACCGGTAGCCTGGCCTGCAAGATCACCCGACCTTAATCCCTTGGACTTTTTTCCGTGGGGTCATGTGAAAACGATCGTCTACAGCACACAAGTTCCTAACATTATGGATCTGCGAAAACGAATTGAAAATGCATGCCAAACTGTTTGTAATGCTGGCGACGAACTCTTCCATGACATCAGCCGAAGCGTGCGTGCGAGCTGGTGGCGGACACTTTGAACAATTCCTGTAATTTGGAGCCACGGGTTTAGTTGGCTGTATCGCGTAAATAAATCGTTTCCAATCAAAGTGCTATAGAACATTTTCGTCTTCTTTTGACCTGAAGAATATGTCACTAAATTTATTGTACATAATTTTGAAACACCCTGTATAAGGTCATGTAGCCTCTAGTGAGATGCCTTCTGATATTGCAATTACTCAGGCCCTTCCTGAGCCCTCGAGCGAGGTCATCATTGACCCCGTGGTAGAGCCAGATGGGTCCCTGCAATTTCCCAAGGGTGCCATTATTTGGTATACTGATGGCTCTCGTCATCATGGCCTTTCGGGCCTGGGTGTTTATTGTGGCGGTCCCAAAACCCTCCGTTTTCGTCGATTGGGTTCTTGGGTAACCGTCTTTCAGGCTGAATTACTGGCCATTATTTACTGTCTGCAGATGTGCATGAATAAACTCTATGTACATCGCCGTATTTTTATACTTAGTGACAGTCAAGCGGCCCTTAAGGCTATTAAGTCCTACAGGGTTAATTCCAAACTTATATTGGAATGTCGACAACTCCTACAGGACCTTTCTTCACACAACAGTGTTACTTTGAGATGGGTTCCTGGACACAAAGGTGTTGTTGGTAATGAAGTGGCTGATACCTTAGCCAAACAGGGTGCCAAGTTTACTTTTATTGGCCCTGAACCTTTCTGCGGTATTTCTAAACAAACTGCAGTTAGAGAGATAAATATCATCTCTCATCAAGAAATGATGGATAGGTGGGATCACACCACTGATCAAACACATGCCAGACTCATGATTAAGAGATCCTCTCTTAGTCTAACGTCAGGCATTCTACAACTTAAAAGAAACAAAATACGGACCATCATTGGCTTTCTTACAGGTCATGATCTACTCCGTAAACATCTACATAGAATAGGAATCCTTCGGGAAGAACCACTATGTTCGAAATGCGGTTTGGCAGATGAAACAGCCTACCACATTCTATTTGATTGTGTCGCTCTGACACATCTTCGCCACTTCACGGTTGGTTTAACCCTTCTTGAAGATATCCACTCGGACCCCGTGGGTAGCTTGACTCACTTTTTAAGTCTGTCCGGCTACCTTTAGGTGATCTTAGTTCTACTTTGGGTTTGGCGCAATATTCCTTAGAGGAATAAGTGCCTTTGCGGTCAACTGCCTTTTGGCTGCTGACTGACAGCCCACTTATAAGATAAGATAAGATAAGAAGCCTCTAGTGTGTTATCCTTGATTAAGCCGGGAATAAATGGCGAAACTAGTCAGTAATTCTGTTCTCCCTTTATTGTGTTGTAAGGTCTCTACCAATTTTATTTATGATCTTCCGAGCTGAAGGATAAACTTTGAATTTTTTGCGAACCGGAGAATGTGGAGGTTTAGGCTTCAAAAACCCAGTTTCCATCTTGTTCTACCACTGCAGATCTTTCAGAATGGCCACCATTCTGTTGCTGGTCTGTTCTGGTGTCGGACTTTTTGAAATTTTAAGCGAACAGACTCTTCATTCAGGGAAATGGGACGGTCATAATGCCCTTGATAATGACTGGTGTTGCCGTTGATGCAGGCCGCCCAGAATGCTGTTTATCGACAAGGCTAACTCTTTCTTCGTGAAACATTTTACACCGTCTGCACACATTTGAATAGTGCAAACAGTTGGCACCATGTTGGCAGAGTTGACTTGTGCTATTTCCCCATGGGTTTCTTTTTTCGAAAAGAAACCTTATAAGAGCTTGCTGTTCTTCCACTGTAGACAATGTGATAGCAGGAGCCATTTGTTAAATGACTGGCGGTTCGCGTGTGGAGGAGCAATTCTTGTTATTCTTGTTTGGCTATATCAAATTATTACACTTTGGTTCCTAGAAGTTTGTTAGAGCAGGCTTTGATTGTACAGTACTCATTTCCAAAAAAGTTGGGACAGTGCAACATATAAGAAGAACTCCAACACATTTGTTTGGATTATTGTATTGCCGTTTATTTCAACGCATTACAATACATAAACGATAAATTAGGCATGGGATCACATATTTTCTTATATGCTTAAAGAAAGATACAGGTGGTTTTCCTGTTTGGCACGTGCAACACACTCCCAAAAAAGTTGGGACAGCACGGCCTTTACCACACTCCTCTTGATGACACACTGTAATCTTCTGGGCATCGATGACACCAATCTTTCTAACACCGTAACCGGAATTCTGTCCCATTCCTGCTGGATATAGGTTTTCAGCTGTTCAACTGTCCGGGGTCGTCGCTGTCGTAGTTTTCGTTTAATAATACACCAAACGTTTTCTATAGGCGACGGATCCGGGCTGCAAGGGGGCCAATCCAACATACGAATGCGCTGCCGACGTAGCCATGCAGAAGTTATGCGGTCTGGCATCGTCTTGTTGAAATATACACTGACGTCGTCCAAACAGGCGCCTCTTAGATGGCACCATAGCTTGTTCCAGGATCTGTATATACGCTTTAGCATTGACGGTGCCATTGCAGATGTGCAAGTCTCCCATTCCATGGCCACTAATACAGCCCCAGACCGTGACAGGCGGTGGTTTCTGTACCGAACGCCTGTAGCACGTGGGAATATCCTTTTCGTCTTTGGTCCGGAGTGTACGGCGTCCATTATTTCCGTAAACAATCATAAAGGTTGATTCATCAGACCACAATATGTTCTTCCAGCGTGCTTGGGACCAATTGCGATGGGCTCGAGCCCATATCAGACGGCGGCGTTGCTGTCGTTTGTTGATGTATGGCTTCCGTCGTGCACAGTATAACTTAAGTTTGCATTTGTGGATGCACCGGCGTACAGTATTCAACGATAATGGCTTTCCGAAGAAATTGCGGCCCCACGTGGCTATGTCCGTAATCGCAGCATTCCTTTGCGTGACGCAGTGAAGAGCTCGAGCATTCAGAATAGGTTTTCTACCTTGGCCTTTCCGAACTGTGATCTCACCACTATCTCGGTAGCGCTCGATAATATTCTGTACTGTAGATGATGACAGGTTAAATCTTCTGGCTATTGCACGCTGAGAAACGTTGTTTGCGAATTCTCGAACGATTCGAACACGAAGATCTTCGCTAACTGGCTTGCCTCGACCCATCGTTCCGAATAAGTTACCTGAACGACGGATGGCAACTGTTATTTATACGGAATGTAGTACGACGTCATCATTCTAGATTATTCCCGAACAATTCGGAAGGTTCCACTACTAACGGCGCTTTCTACAACGCATGTCCCTACTCTTTTGGAACGTGTTGCAACACCCCCATTCAAAATGAACGTCCCGGCCACGATACAAAATGTTTTGGTGCACACAGTATATTTATGTCATTTCATAAACGTATCTGCTATTTTGTATTCGCGAGAAAGTTTTGTTACGTCATCCCTTTTGGTTTTTTTCTATGTATTTTGCACTGTCCTAACTTTTTTGGAAATGAGTATTGTATTTAATATGCAAATAAGATAACATTTAAAGGTTTTCTAATTGTAGCCTTTGCAATGGCGATTACAAGTGCCGGCGCAGCACTGGCTGACGCTGGAATTGAAATGTACGACCTGATCATCGGATGCAGTATGGTAATATTTAAATTTAATTGCGTCAATACTGTATAGGTCTGCTATCATTAATAACTCACTTTTAAAATTTATTTTATTATTTTCAGAAGCAAAACGGACTGGAAATGCTGATTGATCCGACTTACAAAGAAGAAAAATATGATACAGTACAGTGATTCAATTTACAATTACGTTATTGTCAGAGTAACTTTTTGAATGCTCCTTGTAGTGTCTTACTGATTTGGCTAGTTCTACACTTGAGTGAGCATACACTCACATGCCAAAAGTCATGGGATAGCAGTGTGCAGACAGTAGCATCATGTGCATACACTATAAATATGCAAATCAGTGTCAGTAGGTTTAGTTACACTGTCGTGAGTAGGGGTGAGGTGTTCAGTGTGACAATGGCTACACGACGAGAGCTATCCGAGTTCGAACGTGGCTTGGTATGCGGAGCACAACGTATGGGTCATTCAACATTCCACGGTCCACAGTTTCAAGAGTCTACCGAGAGTACTAACTTGACGGCATTACCTCCCACCATGGACAACGCAGTGGTCGACCACACCTTCTCAATGAACGGGACCAACGGCGCCTGAGTAAGATGGTCACCGTTAACAGGCAGCTAACACTACTCCAGATGACATCAGATTTTAACCAGGGTAATACTAGAGTTGTATCGATGCGAACTGTGCAACAAAATCTGGTGTTCATGCGATATGGAAGCAGAAGACACATGGGGTACCCTTGCTAACAACAAGACATCGTCAACAACGTCTCTCCTGGGCCCATGAAAACATCGACTGGACATTTGACAACTGGTAATGTTTGACCTGGTCTGATGAGTCTCGATTCCAGCTGATACGAGCTGATTTTATGGCTCGGGTGTGGTGCAGGCCCCGTGAAGGCCATGGACCTAAATTGTCAAGCATATACTGTGCAAGCCGGTGGTGGCTCCGTAATGGGCAATTGTGGGTAGGTCTCCAGTTGGAATGCTTGGCAATGTCTTCAGATGTCTTCCACCGACTTTTGGAATCAATGCCACGTTGCACTATGGCACTTCGCCGGGTTAGAGGAGGTTCCACACGTTATTAGGTGCTATCCCATGACTTTTGGCATGAGTGTATTATTATGACCACCTGACATGCAAATGCACGCACGGACTTCACCACAATGTTGCTAGCAGGCCAGACCAATATAAAAAGGGAAGCTGAGTGTCGTCGACAACAGTAGACATGTTCCATTCTTCAACTATGGGTAAACGAAGCGATTTAACAGCCTTCGAACGCGGGATGATTGTAGGCGCTCGGAGCTATGGAGCGAGTATCAACGAAACAGCAGCATTCGTTGGGGGCTCGAGAGCAGCCGTCGTTAAAGTATTTAAAGACTGGACGGTTAGCCGGAAGACAGGGTCTTAACGTTCGCGTTGTGGCCGCTCGCGGATGGTTAATGATCGGACAGAACGGAGACTGTCACGACTGGTAAAGGATAACAGAAGGGCAACTGTGCATCATATGACTGCTGACCTTAATCAGGGGTCCTCCAAAACGGTCTCTGAAAGTATTGTCTGCCGCACATTGCATCGCAAGGGATATGGAAGCCGAAGTCCTGTCCCGTCTGCAGCCAATGAGCGGAAACGACTCCAATTCGCTCAGGAGCACAAGGACTGGACTATCGAGCAATGAAAACAAATCATCTGGTCTGACGAGTCACGATTCCAGTTACATCATGCAGATGGCCGCGTGAGAATCTGGTAAAAACAGCACGAAAGCACGGACCCCGCACGCACGAGTACAACCCTTCAGGCCGGTGCGGGCAGTATTATGGTCTGGAGAATGTTTTCCTGGCATGCTTTGGGTCCGTTAATACGTGTCGAACAACGCCTGGATGGCACAGTATACCTCCGTATCGTCGTCGATCAACTCCACCCTGACAAGTTGATGGCGTATCCCAATGGAGATGGCTACTTCCAACAAGACAATGCGCCATGCCACAGAGCTCATATTGTGCAGGAGTGGTTCCAGGAATGTGAGGGGGACTTTACCTTACTTCAGTGGCCCCCACAATGCCCAGATCTCACTCCAATTGAGCATTTTTGGGATGAAATCGAACGAACCATCAGACGGCTGGATCCACCACCGTCCAATCTAGCACAACTAGACAGTGCTGTCCATCAGGCATGGTGTCAGATTCCTCCCACCACCTTCCAACATCTCGTGGAATCAATGCCACGAAGAATCACCGCAGTATTAAAGGCAAAAGGTGGCCCAACGAGATACTGACAGGGTGGTCATAATAATATGCTCAATCAGTGTATATTCTATGCTGAACTGCTGCAAGAAAGTAGCACTCTTGTAACTGTAGCCTGTGCGGGATCCTGTGGGAGTTTTGCAGCAAAGAATGGCAGGATGCTTTTTCTTTAATATTCAATAAAATGATTTGTAAAGAACTTATCTATGATGATTTTCTTACAGGGTTTTAATCAAGGTTCCATAACAATGGGGTTCTTACCAAATAAAGTGCAGATTGCATCGTTCATGCAGATGGGGAATATGGACTATAATGAAGTTGTCAAGGTAATAAATGCTCAGTGCGTCTTGTATTATAGAACCTGTTTTTCGATAGGTTTTCATAAGATTCCGTTTCTTTTTGTTTCCGATAGGCAACCAAAGTTTTAATGGAGAAGTGTCACAAGATCTATCCAGTTGTCAAACAAGCACTTGCAAAAGCTTTGTTAAAAGAATCGCAACAAGCATAATGTTTTTTATATAAGTTAACGACGATTATGTACATTTGTAAAATATTAACAAATAAATGTGTTGTAATTTTTTTTATACGAACCAATTTGTCTCTAAAAATTGTTTATTTTGATATTATACAAGTACAGGCGTGTCCCAACAAATGCAAAGTTGGGACACATTAATATGACCACCTCTCCTTGCAGTTCATGTTCGACCCCAACCGGTCTTGGCACTGTTGGCCTGTTGAAAGACGTAGTCCGCATTCCTCGTTTGTCATCCTTTTCATCCTGGGCAGAACGTCCTTGGTCAAGATGTCCTTGTAGTCGGCCACGGTAAGCCTGTAACCAGTCGGGAACCAGATTGGCGGCATTTTGATGTCATTCGACGCTACGACGCTGAGCATCATCACTGAGGCCGGGTGCTTGGTTGTAGTCACGTAGCTGACCTCAGAGATGTACTGGCCGAAGTTGGCCACGCGGTCGTTCTGCTTGTTGACGACCGGATCGATCGTGAAGGTTTTTTTCATCAGAAAAGATGACAATGCGATTGCCATGGCTCTTCGAGTCGTTGAGAAGGCGACGGCAGCGCTCCCGACACCGTGACCACTCTCTTCCTTGATGACTCTGGACACCGTGGCCACAGAAATCTTTTTCTTTGCGAACCGTGCTATTTTGAGAGTCTGGTCACGTTTGAAGGCATTTCTGAGACCCACACGATTGATAACACGAGGTCTGCCTGCACGTGGGCGATCTTTGAGGCCTTCCACTTTCTTCAGCCTCTCTGCGACTCTGTGGACAGTCATCCGGCGGACGTTGATCTGCTTAGCGATGTCAGACTTGTGGCCCGCACGAAGGAGCGCAGAGATCTCGATTATGTTACGTTCCATCAGAATATCCTTGCATGCGAATCGCATTCATTCCACCTATATACCTTTACATTATGGTTTTGCCCACGTCTTCAACAGCACCTGCTCCGTGGATGCTTCCACCCCCCGATATCGATGCATCCGCAAGTGTAACAGAACTTTTGCGAAACCTGGTATGTTACTGGCAATGTGTTAAATCTGGTCTTCTGTTAAATTGTATGGAAATATACACTGAGTAAGCACATTATTATGACCACCCGGTCAGTACCTCGTTGGGCCACCTTTTGCCTTTAAAAGTGCGGTGATCCTTCGTGGCATTGATTCCACGAGATGTTGGAAGGTGGTGGGAGGAATCTGACACCATGCCTGCAGGGTGACCAGATACCTCTCGTTAAAAAGCGCCCTCGTTTGGCAAAACTTACGCCCAAAATATTTGTAAAACGCCCAAAATTATCACCCAAAAATAAATACAATGTTTCTCTTAAAAAATTTAAAAATTAAAAAAAATTAAAATTTATTAAAACGAAAAATTACAAAAAATTTTTTTTAATTTAAAATTTTTTTAAACTTATAATCCAATTTCTTCAAATATTTCAACAACAGCAAACAATTCATTTTCTTTACCATTGTCTTGATCTTTGTTGTTTTTACATGCATATATTGTTGAGTCAAAACGGGATAACATAGTTTGTGAAGGAATAAATTCATTACAACGTTTTTTATCACAGTGTTATAAATCTTAATAATCATTATAGACTCAAGTGAAGTGAGACTCATACGATTTTTTTAGTCTTGTTTTAACACGTCATTACAGAAAATACCCTTTCTATTGTACTTACTTACTTTTCAAACCCGCTTATCCGTTAGGGTCGCGGGGGCAGCAGCCCTATGGAGGATCTCCAGCGATCGCGATCTTCCGCCATCAGGCGCATGTCCTCCCTGGTAATATCCAAGCGACTCGAATCCAGATTCTCCATGTAGTCTAGCCACCTGGTATCCACCGACCCCTTGGTCTCTTACCCACCGGCTTGGAAAATAACAACTGCCTAG
>JAHWFO010026190.1:646978-707050 GCA_023313115.1 Rhysida immarginata
GAACGTATCTTTTGTTTCTGCAGAATGCATTGCCAGAATTACTGGAAGATGTTCCTCTTTTGATAAGATCTAACATGTGGTTCATGCATGATGGCGCTCCAGCACATTTCAGCCATGCTGCATACACGAATCGGTGGATAGGTCGAGGTGGACCGGTAGCCTGGCCTGCAAGATCACCCGACCTTAATCCCTTGGACTTTTTTCTGTGGGGTCATGTGAAAACGATCGTCTACAGCACATAAGTTCCTAACATTATAGATCTGCGACAACGAATTGAAAATGTATGCCAAACTGTTCGTAATGCTGGCGACGAACTCTTCCATGACATCAGACGGTCGCTCATGCAATGAGCCGAATCGTGCGTGCGAGCTGGCGGCGGGCACTTTAAACAATTCCTGTAATTTGGAGCCACGGGTTTAGTTGGCTGTATCGCGTAAATAAATCGTTTCCAGAGAAAGTGCTATAGAACATTTTCGTCTTATTTTGACCTGAAGAATATGTCACTAAATTTATTGTACATAATTTTGAAACACCCTGTATAATGTATAGTAGTTTTTGTTTGATCACATATTGGCGGCATATGACAATATTACAGTAATATATTTATTATATGTTGGCTTGGATAATATAATATGACGTCAGCCCGTAGCCAACGAGAAAAACAGGCCCCGGCGCGGAAAAGTCACCTGATCATAGTAGTCCGGCCAACAACCCAACGTTCATTCTTTCCAACAAACGAAAAAATATCAATTGTTAAAATCCAAGATGAAAACAATGAGGGGCTAGTATGGACAGGTGACTTTTCCGCGTCGGGGCCTGTCTATCTCATTGGCTACGCGTCAGCCTGTATGACGTATGAGTTTTAGACTTATCTCATGACTGATATTGCTACCGAAGCGCCATCTGAACAAAAAACGCACAAATAGCCCAAATTCATTATGATTCGCCCAAAAGTCGCATTTTTTGATTTATTCACAAAAAAAAACCGCAAAGCGCACAAATCAAATTTTAGGCGCAAATGGTCATTAAAAAACGCCCAATTTGTGGTTTATCGCCCAATCTGGTCACCCTGCTTGCCTGATGGATAGCACTGTCTGGTTGTGCTAGATTAGACAGTGGTGAATCCAGCCGTCTGATGGGTCGTTCTACTTCGTCCCACAAATGCTCAATTGGAGTGAGATCTGGGGATTGTGGGGGGCCACCGAAGTAAGGTAAAGTCCCCCTCACGTTCCTGGAACCACTCCTGCACAATACGAGCTCTGTGGCATGGCGCATTGTCTTGCTGGAAGTAGCCATCTCCATTGGGATACGCCATCAACTTGTCAGGGTGGACTCGATCGGCGACGATACGGAGGTATACTGTGCCATCCAGATACTGTTCGACACGTATTAAAGGACCCAACGCATGCCAGGAAAACATTCCCCGGACCATAACACTGACCGCACCGGCCTGAAGGGTTGTACTCGTGCATGCGGGGTCCATGCTTTCGTGCTGTTTCCGCCAGATTCTCACGCGGCCGTCTGCATGATGTAACTGGAATCGTGACTCATCAGACCGGATGAGTTGATTCCACTGCTTGATAGTACAGTCCTGAGCGAATTGGAGTCGTTTCCGCTTGTTGGCTGCAGACAGCACTTCGGCTTCCGCATCCCATGCGATGCAGTGTGCGGCGGGCAGAGCATTCAGAGACCGTTTTGGAGGACCCCTGATTGCCCTTCTGTTATCCTTTACCAGTCGTGACAGTCTCCGTTTTGTCCGATCATCAACCATCCGAACGTTCAGACCCCGTCTTCCGGCTAAGCATCCAGTCTTTAAATACTTTAACGACGGCTGCTCTCGAGCACCCCACGAATGCTGCTGTTTCGTTGATACTCGCTCCATAGCTCCAAGCACCTACAATCATCCCGCGTTTGAAGGCTGTTAAATGGCGTTGTTTCCCCATTGTTGAAGAATGGAACACGTCGACTATTGTCGACGACACTCAGCTTCCCTTTTTATATTGGTCCGGCCCGCTAGCAACATTGTGCGACATCCGCATAAACATGTCAAGTGGTCATAGTAACATGCTCACTCAGTGTATGTTGCCGACGCGTTTCAGTTTTCCACCATTCTTAGGGCTAGGCTAAATACATGTAGTAACAAGGGATAAGTTAACTGGCAATCTAATTTATAGTAAACATGAGTAGGTTGTCCACCAATCAGGATATCAGGATACCAAGTTAGTACGTGGATATTTGATAGTGTTGCTGGTAAATGAAATAAAAGTAGGGTCTGGTAATAGCAATACCGTAGCGTTTAGTGCACCAGAGCCTATGGAGACAGAGTCTATGCTGCCCCCAAAAGGTTAGGAGGGGGCCTATCTTCTAAACGGTTAGTCAAAAGTCGCAGCACACCCTGTTTTTTCGAAAACCTTGCAGGAATTGGGAAATCTGAATATTCCAGTAAGGTATGGGTGAGATGGTCTATCTCTTACGGTATGTACCGAACATGGCCGCCATTTTGAAATCGGCCATCTTGAATCTAAGTCAATTTTTTTAAACGGAAATGGGGTCGTGTGATATATCAAATAACATGAGCGTTTTCTGACAATTTCATTCCTGTAAACAGATTTGGAGTAGCAGTTATGGTTCAAAAGTTATAACATATTTTGTTTGGGATTACAGGCTGGACTGTTCTCCATAAACGAAGACAGTCATTTAAAGTGTTTAACATGGTGTCCCTCTTAGTCGAGGCACATTTGAAGGCGCTGAATCCAATCGTCATGCACTCGTCAGAACGATTGAATGTTCTTCAATGCGTTGCTACTGGAGATGGTGTCTGTTTCTGATTTTCTCTGCATATACGACTTGCTTTAAATGACCCCACAGATAAAAGTCAAGTGGTGTGAGATCAGGTGATCTGGGTAACCATTCACATTACCACGTAGGCAAATTTAACCACTGACGAACATCTGCACTTTGGTGTGGTAGAGCCCCATCCTGTGCTGGGTTGCGGGCTCTTGACGAAAGACGCCCAAACCATTGTTGAGGTTGTCTCGTCAGTAGCATTTATTGGACGGCCACTCCGTGCCTTGTCAACCACAGTCCCAGTTTCTCTCAGGAATTTCTTAATTAAGCACCTGACAGTGTTGTGTGAAATTGGAGGTGGTCTTTCTGGGTGCCGGTTGTTAAAATCTGCAGCTATGACACGGAAACTTCGTTCTCCAGACATCAAAACGACCTCAATTCTCTCGTCCGTGGTCAAAGCCATCTTCAGTTACCTGCTACAAAATGAAACAATGTGTTGTAACTTTTGAACCATAACTGCTACTTCAAATCTGTTTACAGGAATGAAATTGTCAGAAGATGCTCATGTTATTTGATATATCACACGACCCCCTTTCCATTTAAAAAAATTGACTTATATTCAAAATGGCCGATTTCAAGATGGCGGCGACGTTCGGTATATACCGTAAAAGATAGATCACCTCACCAATACCTTACTGGAATATTCAGATTTCCCAATTCCTGCAAGGTTTTCGAAAAAAACAGGGTGTACTGCGACTTAAGACTCACCCTGTACAAAGGGCCAATCAGGATCACTTTAAGCAAATGGATGACAATTCCAAAAATAACAATAAAATTAACAAGACTGTAGAGCTAAGCCAATCAGGTGTCAAATAAGGTGAATCCTAAGATAAAGCATGGAGTTCAGTCCAATGCAAAGGTACTTCATCAGAGCCTGGGAAGTCATAAAATCCTTTAACACTGAAAGACACTATCATGTGCCATCCGGCCCGTCCTCACGGGAGCACGGTTAAAGAGGTGCAGATTCCGACGGATTGTCCACCGAGAGACGTTTCTAGTGCGGCCAGTATTGAACTGGTCTGTGATTTGCTGCACTGTTGCGCTCCTATATCTCTGAATCATTTGTCCCAGGTGTCGCCGGTCACGATCATTCAGGGCAGCTGGGCGCCCGGTATGGTGCCTGTTGTGGACTGTGATGCCTTCATCCAGCCATTCCCGATACACCCTGGAGACAGTTGAGCGGGGAAAGCCAAATTCCTGCACCACTGCCGAAATGGAACTTCCCATGCGTCGGGCACCTACTATCATACCCCGTTCAAAATACGTCAACTCGCGACGACGCGCCATTTCTGATTAATCACTTATCCCACAACGTCTAATGGTCCATTCCCAGAATCCGTTACCCCTGTGAATTCGTGAGCCATGCCCATCAATCAATGCGCTTGCTATCCCATGAGTTTTGCTAACTCAGTGTATATTTCGGCTTTCTGTAGATGTCAAATGCAAGCCGGTCCTTCTCTCTCCAAATTATTTCTTTGTTTCCATCTTGGATTTTAACAATCAATATTTTTTCGTTTCTTGAAAATAATGAATGTTTTATTGTTGTTTAGTCCAAGGTGACGACCATTATCAGGGCCAGTTTATCTAGTTGGACTTGACGACGACCATTCAAATTCAGCGTAAAACTAAAACCAGATCGAGTTATAATAACATTTGTAAATTACAGCAATGTACTCCAAAATGTTTAAATAAAAGCGATGAGCGAGATGGTCGAATCACCGATAATTCACTGAGGCGCGAAATGTGGTCCTGTTCGGACAACCAGAACAGTTCGTTCGTGAAAATCCCTTGAACTTATGGGCACGAATGAGTACTTTTCGGACTAGCACGAGTATACTAACAGAAATGCCTGCAGCCACTCAATACGACAACCTCCCCAAAGAAAACTGAAACTAAACCTAAGCTCTTGATTCAAAATAAAAATCCCAACAATCGAGCAGCAGGAGCTTAACAATGAAAGCAGCCAACACTGTTGAACGAGCTTTTCCTCCTCTGACTTCAACAAACCATTCTTCACATTGGAACGGAAGGATGAAGTAATGTGCATTGGCAGTCACTAAATTGTTCAACAGTACCTCTCTTTCTACACCCACAACGTGTAGAATGCAAATCAGAGGAGTATGCTGTTTCAAATGCAACAATACCACTAGACCACATGATCCGCTTGAGGTAGGCCTCTAGTTAAGACAACTTTTATATTATTACTACTACTACTACTCTAGAATCCTATTTCTGAAAAGTACAGCGAGTTGGTTCTTCTGGTCAGTTCTAGGCATAGAGCATTTGTTCCATGGGATAACCAATGGACATCTAGTAGACATATCTGAGCATGCTTTAGATGTTCATCTTGGACAATGGATATCTATTTCGTATCCCTTAGAGGTAGTTGTTCTGTAGATGTCGAGATCTTGCCCATACAGTTCCGATTCATCCATCACCTCCCCAGCGTCCCATTCGGGTTTTACAATAGAAAAATTTGGTGAAGTTTATAGCCTCCATTCTCGTACAATGAATCTTCGGTAATGACCAAAACAGTTTGAACGCCACTGAAAGCGGCTGAAATGAGATTCCTGAGAGAAGGTAACCACAAAAGTTCTTACTGTTTTTCTGTTGCCTTAAAAGGAAGTGATAGAAGATATGCAAATGAGTGTATAGTGTGATCCAAAATCTGTCGGGGGGGGGGGAGCAGCCGTATAAATACAAGGCTGTTGGGCCTTCACATCAATCACATGTCATGCAGAAGTAAAGACAAATGGAGGAATCGAAGGAGATGGTTAGGTGTTGTTTACTTTATGACTTCAAGGTGGGCTTGTCAGCAGCAGCATTTCCGTTGGGACACCCTGTACAAACGAGTGCACATCTTGGTTCCATAACGTAATACACCATTAAGGAATGACATAACCAAGTACCGAAAGGTTAAACTAAACCATTCGCGGAACCAAATTTTACACTACCCTATGTTAATATTGTAAGTTTCTAATGGAGCATAAAGATAACATTTAAACCACGTACCTTTGAACCAATTGCGACTACCATTAATTTAACGTTATATTCATTTATGACACGTCATTTTAAGTCGTTTGATTTATTACATGCCATATTTTAGCATGGAAAGTTCCAATGAACCATGATGGTTCCACTAAACCAGGTTCCTTGCAACCAATTTGGACTATCACATTAATTTTACGTTATATTCATTCATGACACATCATTCTAAGTCGTTTGATATATTACATGCCATATTTTAGCATTGAAAGTTCCAATGAACCATCATGGTTCCACTAAACCAGGTTCCTTGAAACTAATTTGGACTGTCATTAATTTTACGTTATATTCATTCATGACACCTCATTCCAAATCGTTTGATATATTACATGCCATATCTTATAATTGAAAATTTTTGAGGGTGTCATAAGGTTACCATTAGAGCACGTGCCATTGTTTCGATTACAACCATTTTCAAAATGGTTCATTCCCAGAACCATATTTATCAATTGGCGAAAAGAGTAATTAATGTCGGCTTCTCTCTCGTCATTACGATTTGTTTGATATATCACTTAATATATCTCTCCATTGAAAATTGCTAGGCGGAGTCGTGAAGGTACCATCTGTGCACGTGCTATTGAACCGATTTAGATAATATTTGTGATTGGTTCGTGCCGTTTACCATATTCATCGACTGACCGCGTCTATCTCGTCAATACGATTTGTTTGATATATTACTCAATATACCTTCCCATTGAAAATTGCTTGGTGGGAAAATAGAGGTACCATTTGTGCACGTGCCAATGAACTGATTTAGATAATAATTGTGATTGGTTCGTGCCATGAACCATATCCATCGACTGACGAAAACAGATTTTGAAAATCTTTCATAGCCTCAGAGGAGTTAAGAGTTACGGACGGACGGACAGACAGACAGACACGTTTCCCCACACTGATAGCATAAAGCACCTTTCGGTTGAGATGTATCTCTTTCTGTATACCTACTTTTGGCTCATTCGGATAACTCCTTGTGGGTGGGGCAATTTCATTGCAAAGCAGTGTAGATAGGAGTGTCCAAGTTCTGTGTAACATTGGTCAGGCTTTATAGATAGCCATCCACACACACATTAATAATAAATACGAGAGTGGGCTGAAAAGTAATGCCTCTATGGCTGTAACTTTTTTATTTTTTAACAGATTTTCAAAATTCTTTTTGTATCTGATACTCCCATTTGTCCTCTATGTAATGCACTATTCACTTTTCGACATAGTCCCCATCCCTTTCCACGCATTGTACCAAAGCGTGACTAGTCGGGTGAGCCCGTCGGAGGGGAATTCCGGGGTTGTTGTCGACACCAAGACCGAACGGCAGGTTTCACCTCGTCGTCAGAACGCAACTCATTCCCCTTAAGGTGCTCTTTCCTCTTTGGGAAGTGGTGAAAGTCGCAAGGTGCAAAGTCTTTCAATTTTGAACTGCAGATTTTCATCTTTGAACTGTAGGCGCTGCAACCCCCTCTGATGTGTGGCGTTATCGTACTGCAGAAGAGGATCCAGAGCTGCCATTCAATCCTCGTGTCGACGACAACCCCGGAATTCCTCTCAGACGGGTTAACCCGACTAGTCACGCGTTGGTACAATGCGTGGAAAGGGATGGGGACTATGTCGAAAAGTGAATAGTGCATTACATAGAGGACAAATGGGAGTATCAGATACTTTTTAGCCCACTCTCGTATTACCACCACCCATGCTTATAATTTTCATTTTTTTTTCTTTTGAGGTGTGATGCGCTGCAGTGCTTTTTCAACATAGATAAGTGACCACTGGGTGAATGTGAATACCAGATGAAAATGGAGGCGAGTATATTAATCACCCGGCACCTTCCCTTGATATAAGACAGATGTGTACCATGAAATAATCAGTACCATAAAATGGGGTAATTTTGGGAATTTGACCTTCCTCTTTCCAGATACGGGCGTGATGTTACTCTCCAAACAGCAACTTTCTTAAACACACCCTGCATACTTGTCCCAATCTTACCCCACCGTATGAAACATCTGACCCTGTAAGAATCGTTGAAAGAGCATTTGGCGCTCTAAAAATTGTTATAAGAAAAGGCATTCTAAAAACCTTTATAAACATGGAGCTTCGTCAGTCTCTTAATGTCCCGACGGCCAAGTTTCTTTCTTTGAGTAGCAAATTTCGTCGCATTCGCTGTCCATTTCCACTGAGAACCGGACCTCTCCATGCCGAGATCTTTCCCAGATAGTTTTCCTTTGTAATTTACCACAACGTACTGTTCCACAGCGAGATTCTGGAGGCTACTTTTAAGTTGAGGGAGGGAGCGAGCTCATCGTCCACATCGCTGAGTTCCATTTGTAAGGTTATGATGTTTTAACGACACAACAACGCTCCTATCACTGTTGCAGCTCTCTTTGCCTCTTCTATCGTGGTTCTCAATGTTGCGCTCGAGAACCGTTTGATGTCAAATAATATAAAATAACTGAAATCAACCTTGGGGCATCTTTTTGACAGTCCCAAAGCTACCCAGCTCAGAGCTGACTTTTTACAATCTTGAGGTTATAGAGTAATCTGATATCAAGAAAACTGATATCAAAAGCATGTAATATTCAATATACACTACATGATCAAAGGAGTTGGGACACCTGTTGCTCTACCGTAAAGCCGCAAAAAGCTTCAATTAGTAGTGTGTAGGACCACCCCGAGCTGCTATCACTGCCTCCACCCTACAAGTTTACGGTATGTGTCCGCAGGTACTGACCTCCATTCCTCGTGGTCAGTTCCTGGACAGATGTAGGGCGAACCATCCTGCATCTCACATGTCGCTCCAATTCGTCCCAAAGATGTTCGATGGAGATCAGTGCTCTGGGCGGGCCAATCCAGTTCTCCAACCCGCATCTCGTCAAACCAGTCAGATATGGATCTTGCTTTGTGGCATGGCGCATTGTCGTGCTGGAAGAGATACGGCCTGTCACCGAAGTGTTCCCACAGCGCTGGGAGTGCCCCGTTATCCAGAATGGTCCTGTAGCCTTCAGCATTGAGGTTTCCATCTAACTTGATGAGTGGGCCCAATCCAGTCCCACAATTACGGTAGGTGTTCATAGGGGTGTCCCAACTCCTTTGATCATGTAGTGTACATACCTGTCGGAGCAACGAAAGAAACTTGAAAATGTGCTTGTAGAAAGAAGATGGCCTGAGACAGATTAGAGTGGAGCTGAACCTATCAAATGCTGCCCTAAGAATTGCTGTACAAGTCTGTGATTAGGGTCGCATTGATCAGGCGGAAAATTCAAACTGGAAGCATATTAGGGAAATTCAAAAGCGAAAAATTGTAATGTCCCAAAGTTGCACGCCGTGTCCAAAGTTACCCCGCTTTACGGTATTAATTTTTGTCTGAGTTGAACTAAAAATGATTCACTTTCTTTTTAGAAGATCAAAGGACAAAGAATTCGAAAAAGACCCTATGCGCCTTTAAAAAAGAAAAAATCTAAAGCACGACTGGAAGTTGGTCCTATGGTTGTAAGTTGATCTGGTAATACTCGACTTGAAATTAAACAAGATCAAAGTAGAAGGTACGTTCAATGGAAAACAAGAAAAATCGTATCAAAAATTTCCTAATGTTAAGATATGAACCAAGTACTGAAGGAAAATCTGAAACGGCGCTGGGTGTTGATGGATGTGTATTAATGCAAGGCCAAACACTAGTACAGCAACGGTGGTTATAATTAAACATAAAAGAAGTTTCGACGGTCCGAACTCGAAACACAAACCTTCAAGCTAGCATCATGATGCTTTAACCACTAAGCCACCATGGACATGGAAGCATTTCACTAATAAACTTGTGTGTACAGTAGAGTGTGGCTGATAGTTCCAAGCCAGGACATGGAATATTCTTACTTACTATTTATTAATATCACGTGGGGTAAACAATAAGAAAAATATTCAAAAAGTGATACGGAAACAATAGTACGAGGGTTGATCAATAAAGAATGATCATAAATTAATAAACAATAAACCATTAAGGAATGACATAACCAAGTACCGAAAGGTTAAACTAATCCATTCTAGGAACCAATGAACCATATTGGATACACTAAACCAGGTTCCTTTAAACTAATTTTAACAATCATTAATTTTCACGCTATATTCGTTCATGACACATCATTCCAAGTCGTTTGATATACACTGAGTTAGCAAAACTCATGGGATAGTTAGTTAATATCTGGTCGGGCCACCTCTGGCCCTGTGGAGTGCAGCAATACGGCATGGTAGTGAGTCTGCAAGTCCCTGGTACACTTCTCGAGGCAGTTGACACCAGATAGTCTGCAGAGCCGAAGATAGTTGCAGATGATCCAGTGCCCGAAGCCTGACTTCAACAGCATCCCAGATATGCTCGATAGGATTCATGTCAGGGCTCCGGGCTGGCTAGCTCAGTCGTTGGACCTCTCCTGCATGCTCCTCGAACCATTCGCGGACGACATTAGAGCGATGTGGTGGAGCACTGTCATCCTGAAAGACTGCTACGTCGTCAGGGCGTTGAAATGTCAAAAACGGGTGCAGATGGTCTCCGATGAGTTGACGATACCGTGGACCATTCAACGTTTGGTGCAGGATAACCAGAGGGCCCATTCCAAACCAGGAAAATGCACCCCAGACCATCACTGACGCCCCACCACCATGCACCACCACCTGTTGGCATGCGGGATCCATCGTTTTGTGAGGTCTGCGCCACACACGATGCCTCCCATCAGCGTGATACATTTGATATCGTGACTCATCTGACCATATAACGTTACGCCACTGTTGCAGAGTCCAGCCAAGATGTTTGGTGGCAAATGCATGCCGGAGTGTCCGATGACGCTGGGTAAGCATTGGCACCTGTGTAGGGCGACGGCTGCCAATCCCGAGAGCATTCAGATTCGAACGGATTGTCCACCGAGAGAAGTTTCTAGTGCGGCCAGTATTGAACTGGTCTGTGATTTGCTGCGCTGTTGTGCTCCTGTCTCTCTGAATCATTCGTCCCAGGTGTCGCCGATCACGATCATTCAGGGCAGCTGGAAGCCCGTTATGGTGCCTGTTGTGGACTGTGATGCCTTCATCCAGCCATTCTCGATACACCATGGAGACAGTTGAGTGGGGAAAGCAAAATTCCTGCATCACTGCCGAAATGGAACATCCCATGCATCGGGCACCTACTATCATACCCCGTTCAAAAGACGTCAACTCGCGACGACGTGCTATTTCTGATTAATCACTTATCCAAGCTCTTCCCACAAGGTCTAATGGTCCATTCCCAGAATCCGTTACCCCTGTGAATTTGAGAGCCATGCCCATCAATCAATGTGCTTGCTATCCCATGAGCTTTGCTAACTCAGTGTATTACATGCCATATTTTAGCATTGGAATTCCAAGGAACCATATTGGTTACACTAAACCAGGTTCCTTCAAACTAATCTTGACTATCATTAATGTTTACGTTATATTCGTTCATGACGCATCATTCCAAGTCGTTTGATATATTACAAGGAATATTTTACCATTGAAAACACTTGAGGGTGTCATCAGGGTACCAACGTTGGCACCATGTGGCGTTGCGTTATCATGGTGGAGCATCTATCCTGTTTCTTTGAAAAGTGGTCTTTTGCGATTAATGTGGCCTAGGAGGGTTTTCAATACGTCCCTATGGTACGCTCCAGTTACAGTCTTATGTGGTGGTACTACATATTGGTACACCATCCTGTGAATGCCGAAAAATGGAATGACCATAAGCAACCACTTTCGCCTTCCCAGGTGTTGGTGATTAAGGAGACTTCCACACAGAGCTCTGTTGCTTGCACTCAGGGTCAAAATGATGAAGTCAACTTTCATCAACTGTGATGAGTTTTGAAAGAAACATGTCATCTTATTGAAGCTTCGATTTCAACTCCAAACAAACCCCCACACGCACATCCTTTTGATCGGCCTCGGTGGCTCAGGGGTTGCGTGATCGCCTCTGATGCCTGAGGACGTGGGTTCGACCCTGGCCGAGGACGACGAGGATTTTTTCATGGGGAAATCCCTGAGATCACGCACTTCCTTCGGAAGGGAAGTAAAGCCGTTGGTCCCATGTAGTCGTTTGCCGGCTGCACGTTAAAGAATCCTTGCGAGGCAAAATTTGCGGCCCCTATAACGCTGTCCTGAAATGGCCATAGTAGTTGAAAAGAACGTTAATACCAAACAAACCAAACCAACCAACCACATCCTTTTGTTCGAGAATGAGCAATCTTGGAACTCACCGCGCACAAACACGTGTGATATGGAGTTTTTCTTTGAGCAAAGTTTGATCGGAACCAAATGAAATGTTCATTCTTTCGATATTCTCTTAAGGTGATTCGACGATCTCCTCTCATTATCGCAGCAACAGTGTTTATGTTCACTTCCGTTAGAGAAGTTACTGGAGCTCCGGGTCCACCTTCCTTTGAAAGTGATCTCTCCAATTTTTAAACTTTGAACCATCCTCTAGCTGTACTATAGGGAAGAACAGACTCCCCGTAAGCTTCCTGTAACATCACATATGCTTCCGCTGCTGATTTTTTAAGGCGAACACAAAATTTCAGTGCAGCGTATGTTCGTCGCGTGTCACTTCCATTAGTGACCTCATGACCTTGAAACGTGTCCAATCTATTCTCTTATTCTACTACACATGCTAAAATAAATTATGATAAGTCTTTATTGATCACCCTCGTATTTATTGCCTAAGACGTTTTGAATCGCATCGTCATCAGAGGCTACCATGTTACAAAGTATAGCCGGGGGGATAGTGTCACTTCTACAATATTAAGTGTGGCGGACCGAATTGGATGCTCATACTAAAGTGCTGACCTATTGGGTGACTCCTCTATACTTCCAGTCTGATCAAATAATCTATCGTGCCATCTCTTTCGAAGGACCTTGCTCCTGCAGAGGCGTTTTATGATTTAAATTTCCTTCTCGAATAAAATCTTTTCTCTGTCGCTTCCTTTCCACAATATTTCCATGCACTGGTCGATGTCAACCACATGATGTCTGGGTTAATGAGGTGGTCAGCGGAAGCCGACTTTCTGTCTCTGTTGACCTAGGCCCTCCGATGCTCGTGGAACTTCTCATGGAACGTTCTGCATGTGGATCCAACATAGACGCCTCATAATCTGGGCAATGCAATCTGTATACGCTCAAGCATTGGAACTTGTCTTCCGTGTGGTTCTTCCTGGTTGGGTTCAAAACCCACTTGGCATTATTGCATGTTTGGAACGCCACACAGATTCCATGTTTTCGAAAGAGATTGGAAATCTGGTGGATATTTTGTCTGCTGTTTGTGAACGTGGTGTAGTCTTTAGGTCTGGATTGCTCGTCCGGTCTCTTCTCTCTCTATCGAACCACACGAAAGACAAGTTCCAATGCGCGGGCATATACAGGTCAACAGATATGGAAAGTCGGCCTTTGCTGACCACCTCATTAACTCCAGACATCGTTTGATTGACACTGACCAGTGCATGGAACTATTGTGTAAAGGACACAACAGAGAAAAGGTTTTATTCAGGGAAGAAATTCAAATCAGAAAACACCGCTGCAGGAGCGATGTCCTACTCCTCCTCAATGGCCAAACATTCTTCGAAAGAGATAGCATG
Source organism: Rhysida immarginata (assembly GCA_023313115.1). Lineage (NCBI taxonomy): Eukaryota > Metazoa > Arthropoda > Chilopoda > Scolopendromorpha > Scolopendridae > Rhysida > Rhysida immarginata. The sequence continues at coordinate 660,475 of JAHWFO010026190.1, forward strand.
ATAGATTATTTGATCAGATGGAATCAGAGCGGAAGTACAGAGGAGCCCCCCCCCCCCAATAGGTTGGCGCTATAGCAAGAGCGTCCAATTCAGTCCGTCACACAAAATATAAGGGACAGTGTCCTGGCTCTTTGTAACATCATAGCCTCTGATGATGATGTAACATCAAAACATGTTAAGCAATAAATACTATTGTTTCCGTATCACTTTTACAGGATCTGTAGCTTCAGCGTATCTTATACCCTCCTACACGCCCGTACTCATGCCAAAAAGTTTCTCAGAATAATGCTCCTACACGTTTTGTTTTTTTAAGTACACGTATTACCAATCTCGTATACACTGACTAAGCAAAACTCATAGGATAGTCACCTAATATTTGGTCAGGCCCCCTCTGGCCCTGTGGAGCAGTGATACAGTGTGGAAGCCTGTCTGCAAGTCCCTGGTACATTCTGGAGGCAGATGACACCACACAGTCTGCAGAGCGGTAGCCAATTGCGGTCTGTTCGTGGGTAGAGGATTCATAGCACAGAGCCAGAGTTCAACAGCATCCCAGATATGCTCAGTAGGTTCATATCAGGGCTTCGGGGTGGCCAGTCTAGTTGTTGCATGCTCTTTGAACCATTCTCGGGCGACACTGGAGCGATGTGGCGGCAATTTTGTCGGGGTATTGGAAGGCCAAAAACTCTTCGAGCAGACCATTCAATATGTTTTCCAGAAGAACAATGGGGTCCATTCCATACCAAGAAACTGCACCCCCAGACCATGCTCTCCTGGCATGACTCGTCCGACCTTATGACGTTATGCCACTGCTGCAGTATCTATGCGATGTGAATGATGGCAAAAGCATGCCGGAGTGTCCAATGATGCAGGGTTACAGTAGTACCCATATAGGGTGACAATTCCTATAGCTGAGGTCACGCACGCTCCTACGGATTGTCCACTGGGAAATGTTTCTAGCTCTGATGACTTGTTAAACCGTGGCCATCCTGTCTTTGTTGACCATTTGGCCCAGGTGCCGCCAGTCACGATCATCGAGGGTGTCTGTTGGGACTGTCACGCCTTCCTCCTACCATTCTCGGTACACCCTAGGCACGGTTGAACGTGTGAAGCTGAATTCACGCACGACCGCTGAAGTTCAGCAACGTACCAATAGAGTGAATTGAAAACATAGATTCCAGTTTTCCATTGACTGTTCCTTGTACATTCGACAAAAGAAAAAAAGTGTAAGAACCTAAGCAACACGACAAGTTTCTTTTTCAGGAAAAGCTGCCGGAGTTTTTGCCAATCTTCATTAACGAATTCGGTCAAGACGCCTTGGAAATGAAAATGGTGTTCATTGTTAACACGGTAAACCTTAGTTTTCAGGAAATCATAGAAGTTTTGTCAAATGCTGCAGCTGGTCTTACCGAAGCACTTTTAAGAGACGGGGGAACAACTTTTCTTTTTCAATCATGGCTTCAGAATCAAAATGAGTAAGTAATACAACAACTGGTTGAGTTTTAGCCAAATCATAACATTTTAGTTAAACGTTCCTTATATTTTTTTCTCAGGCATTCTGTGCTCCTTTATTACGTAGAATCTGCTGCTACCATGGAAATTGTGCTCGGACAAGTAAAGATTTTAAGTCTTCCATATCTCTACGCCATCTACAATGAAATGGTAAACAAAATGGCAGTTAGAATTATTTTCTAGACTAAATTTAAATTAGCTATGATTTTGCGCTGAAGTTGCTAGAGGGCCAGGCCATTATAAAACAGGGAAGCAGGTTGTTTAACACGACTGTAAAGGGATTTGTTTCTGAAGGTACGGCTAAATGAACGTGGGATGATTCTTGGCACTCAGAACCAAGGAGCGATATCAGCAAAGTCGGTCATTACAGTCTGCACACTGCTATCAGGTCATTCCATGTCAAATGTCCGATTGCAGAGCCCTTCTTTAATGGCCCTCTAGAAAGAGCACCTTCACACGTGCTATTCGAAGTAACCCCCATTGCAATACAAACACTGTTGCCAACGATTTGCCAGCTTCTCGAGCCCTCTCCGATAGAATCCATGGTCACGGGACTCAATGCGTTTTTGACGTCTGCTTGGGTTAGGAATGTTTTCCTCCGGAGAAAATTGTCCAGGCTCTGGAAAAGATGGTAGATGGTAGAGGTCCAGAGAGCTCACGGAGTGTGGAAGCACCTCGTAGCCCAGAGCCTGTAGCGCCTGCACGGTCATGCAGCAGAAGGATGCCTTTGCGACGCACAAGTGCAGCTTGTTCCTGACACAGTTTTGTGTGCATAGAGGGTGCATTATGAAAGTAATGCGCATAATTTTATTGTGACGCAACTATCCATCGCAGCGCGCTCGGACTGGTCGAATAATGTGGTGGGGGGTCTTCCCTTCCAAACGCGCCTGGTCTCAGTTCGCTCTGAACAGTAGGGGCGGTAGGACGTGTCTTCGCACGAAGTCTGTTTTTTGATTGAGTCAGAGCACGATGGAGCGTTCGCTGGAACAGCGGTACGCGATCAAGTGTTGGGTGCAGCTTGGGAAGAATGCAACAGAAACTGACATCAAAGACGTCTTCAAGCTCCACCATGACAATGCCCCCAGCCACACGGCCTTCATCGTCACCAACTTCCTGACCCGGAGCAAGACCCCCGTTGTGTCCCAGCCTCCTTACAACCCTGACTTGGCTCCGTATGACTTTTTTTTTGTTCCCTCGACTGAAGAGAGAGCTGAAAGGAAAGCACTGGAAGTCAGTGGAGAACATCGAAGCTCACGTTACAAGGTTCCTGAAAAACATTCCAGTCGAGGAATTCCAGGGTGCTTCCGGGCGTGGCAGAATCGTCTCCGCAAGTGTACTGATGCAGGAGTAGACTATTTTGAAGAATTTTAACCATTTGTACCAAGCGGATCAATAAACCTATTTTTCCCCGGAAATGCGCATTACTTTCATAATGCACCCTGTACGATGCAGTTCACGACAGGAGGTCGCAGCGGTGATCGTCTCCCCCTGCAGCAAGAACTGTTTGGTTTCCCACCTCTAAGTTCATGTGGGGACCGATTTGTCCTGCTTTTTCACCTTGCCAATGGTCCTAAGGTGTCTACTACAGTCGACGCTGATACAGCATGATCCCGAACAGTTTTTGACGGGTCCTCTTCCACAGATGACTTCAGATTCAGCATCATTCAACCATCATATGGTGTCTACACCGAAGAATACCTTATTGAGAGGCGCTGGAGGCAGTGTGATTCAACCTGAATTCGTAATGCATTATCAGACGTCATGACTATCTTCACTTGGGTTCAAACGCTATTAAATATCATCGCAGACATGCAAATTTCAAGTAGCTGGTTGCTGATAGGTTTATCTCTGGGGATGTACCACTTTTTTTATGGGTACTTGCTACTAAACGTGGAAACCGTGCTGAAGCGCAGAACCTACCTGAAAATCCGACATTTGATATGCAACGACCTGATGTCAAGTAGATTTTTCCACCAACTCTATCGCTGTTGATAATATCCATAGACAATAACAGAAAATAAAATATTTTACAAATGAGTGTATGGGATTGAGAAAAACTCATGGGATAGTCACCTAATATCTGATCGAGCCCCTTCTGGGCCTGTCGAGCCAAGCAACTCCCTGGTACACTTCTGGAGGCAGATGACACCACATATCTGCAGACTGCAAGCCCGGTGCGGTCTTTTCGTGGGTAAAGGATCCAGCTCACGGAGCTCGATGGCATCCGATATATGCTTGGTAAGGTTTATATCAGGGCTTCGGATTATGATCTAAAGTCCCCTGCATACTCTTCGAACCATTCTCAGTTAACGTGCCCCACCTCCCTGGAACACGCCCTCTTGGCATGCTGGGTCCATCACCTCATGAGCTGTGTGCTCTACCCAGTGCCTCCCATCAGCATGGAACAGTTGATAGCGTGACTCGTCCGATCATATGACGTTACGTTACTGTTGCAGTGTCCATCCTAGTGATCAATTGTAAATGCACGCCAGAGTGTAACCTGATATCCCATGAGTTCTGCTCAGTCAGCCTACTTACTATGCCTAAGTTATGAAAGTTTCCAAAAGTGAACTAATGAAGCCTTAATACACAGTCCAGTCACATTAATGTGATCAATGTCTATGTTCAACATCAGCGGAAAATGGTTATGTCCAGTAGGTACTTACCAGTATCAGAGTTGGGGGGGGGGGGGGGTTATTATAGGAAAGGTGTCAGAGGGAAGCAGAAAACATTGCAATTGTTGGAGTCAAGGTGAAACGTAGCTCCGAAACATGGGCGGCAGTATTTCCGAAACTGCTAGTTTTGTGAACTATTTGCATGCTGCCGTGGTGAAAGTGTACTGTGATTGCAGAATGGCAATACCCAAAATCAGCGATCTGCCAAGTGTGGAAAACCACGGGCCATAGATGAGAGAGGTGAACGACGGTTACGGAGATTTGAGCAAGCGAACCAATGGGCTACCAAACGTATATCCTCGATGACTGTTCCCCGAACGTTGCTGCGTATGTGGTTCCACAGCAGACGGATATTCACCAGCGACAAAGACTGACATTTGCACCCAGTACCACAATTGGATAGCAACCGAGTGGCGAAAGATAGCTTTTTCTGACGAATCACAGTTTATGGACCATTGGACAGAAAACAAACACCCTGTAACACGTGCCGCAAGGGTACAGGTCGGAGGAGGCAGTGTTATGGTCTGGGTGCACTCATCGTGATAGACAGCATTATGGATCGATGGGAGTACGCATCTGTCTTTTCGGACCATGTCCACCCGTACATGCAGGACAATGCGGTACTCCCCGGATTTAAATCCCATAGAGCATCTGTGGGACCACCTTAATCGACTTTTGTGGCACGGATCCTCCACCGCGCAACTTATGGTACCTCGCCACAGAACTGGAGTTGGCATGGCTTCCCATCCCTGTCAATACCTTCCAGAACTTTACCGACTTTTCCTGCCCGTCTCGTAGCTGGCCGCGCCACAAAAGGCGGTTATTCTGGTACTGACAGGTGGTCACATTAATATGACTGGACTGTGTATTTATGGTTTATACACTGTTGTATCAATGAATTATGACCAGCACCCCTTCAAGGCACACACATGGTTCGCCCCAACAATGATTACACATTGCAAAATTTGCATAACAGGCTGAGAAAGCTTTAAAACTGGTGCATCAAACGGAAGGTGCACGAGCCTCAAGATGGGTAAACATCCGGATTTAATAGACATCCAAAAAGGAATATAACAGGCTATCGCAACAAGGGTGGCGCCATCTCCAAAACATCGCTATTTGTGAACTGTTCACGGTCCGCTGTAGTGAAGGTGTACAAAGAGTGGACAGCAGGGACAGAAATCGCGTCCCAACGCCATCACTGTAAAGGGTCACGAGCCATCGACCAACGGGGTGAGCGGCACCTACGACGACTCGTAAAAGGTGACAGGAGAGCCACAGTCCATCGACTGACCACCAGATTCAACAGTGGTGCCAACAGACGTGTATCCGACATTACCGTCGAACGCACCCTGCTATGGATGGACCTGAACAGTCGATGCACGGTTGCTGCATCCATGTCGACCAGGGGTCATTGTTGACGACTACTAGACTTTACACGTGAGCACTGCCATTGGACCACAGGCGTGTGGGCTATGGTCGCCTTCTCCGGCGAGTCAAGGTTTTTGCTCCATAAGATCGACGGGTGATGGCGAGTGCGTCGTGAACGCCACGTAAAGAGACTGCAGGAGGCTATTGTGGGCCAGAAACAGTAGTGGGAGTAGTGTGCATGTGTGGGGGATCTTCTGTTGGGAGCAGTTAGGTCCACTGATTCGTCTAGAGGGCAATTTGAATGCCTATGGGTATCTGTCAATCGTAGCGGACCAGGTGCACCCTGCCACAAGGCATGTCTCCTTCTGGATTGCTTCGAGGAACACTCTACTGACCAATTATTATTCACCGGACATCAATCCAATCAAACATTTGTGAAAGCACCTTGATCGCCATGTATGCCAGCTGGACCCTCCACCTATGACTCTCGAAGCTCTCCATGCCACGACGCCTAGCAGCAGTTATAGTGGTGAAGGGTGGCTACTCCCATTACTAAGCGGGTGGTCTTAATTCAGTGATATGACGGTGTATATTGTGGGATTCGGTATTGATATGTAACTTAGGTACCATATAAGTTCTACAGGGTGTTTTTGAATTGAGTACAGATTTTTTGGGAGATGATAGAAGAGGTCCTTAGAAGTATTTTTTGTCATATGAACATGGGGTCCCCACAGCTCCGTTTACTTACAATACTGCATTGAACAATCAAATGTCACTGGGACGCAGTGTACGTTGGTAGGCCTAGATTATTTTATTTTTAACAATTAACACAAGCAATCTACTGTAATAACTTTTAAAGTAACTTCAAGGTGCACGTGCTTGTTTGTTGAAAAGTCTTAGGACAAACTTCGTCAAGGAGATTCCATGGTATCCAACCCCTTTGGAAAATACGATTAGTCCATATGGAAATGAACTAATCGCATTCTGGGAAAGCGGTAGGTAAAGATTTGTTTTAAAAAGTTAACTTGATGTGTAAAGTTAAACAAACAGTATGAATCGTTTTACATGGAATGGTTATGCAGACATGCATCTGTGTCTCGGTGCTGCTGGTACCATGGATGGTGCAAGGCGTTTGTATGCTGAACGTTATCCCAACAGAATTCTTCCCAATTCACAAACATTTGGTGCAGTACATCGTCGTCTAAGAGAAACAGGCGCATTCGCTCATGATAATCATCAGCGTGGACGTCGTCAGTGGTTACGCTCCCCTGAATTAGAAAGTTTTGGAAAGGTTCAACCGAAATCCATTGACAAGTACTCGTGCGGTCGGAGCTGCTTTGAATACTAGTCATACCACTGTATGGAACATTTTACATGACAAGCTGCAACATCCGTTCAAGCTTCGAAAGGTGCAGGAATTATATCCCAATGATCATGGTCCCCGGCGTGCTTTAGCGGAATGGTTTATGCAGCAACAGAAAAGGATTCCAGACTTTCCTTCCATGGTTTTGTGGACAGATGAGGCAATGTTTACGCGGAGGGAAAGTTCAATAGCTACAATAGTCATCTGTGGTCTCATGTCAACCCATGTGCAACCCATGTTAACAGTTTTCAGAATCGTTTTTCATTGAATATTTGGGCTGGCATGATTCACAATGTCCTGATTGGGCCATATCTCCTACCATGCCGTCTTAACGAGCAAACATACCTTGCTTTCCTGAAGGAGGAGCTCCTTGGTCTTCTTGAAGATGTTCCACTAATGACCAGACATTTGATGTGGTTTCAACAGGACGGCGCACCTTTGCATTACACAAGAGCAGTTAGAGATTACCTAAATGAGACATATCCTGTTCGTTGGATGGTCGTGGCAGACCAGTTGCTTGGCCACCAAGATCGCCAGATCTCACACCGATGGATTTTTTTTTTTATGGGGAAGCATAAAATCAATAGTGTACTCCGAACCCATAGATACCGAAGAAGAATTGCCGGCTCGTGTTGTCGCGGCATCAGGTGACATCAGCGATCGTGCAAATCAACTGTTTCCACGCGTACATCAATCCATCATAAGGCGTTGCGAATTGTGCTACGAAGCAAATAGCGGTCATTTCGAACAATTACTGTAAAAGTCATACAGTAGATTGCTTGTGCGTCCCGGTGTCATCTGATTATTCAATGCAGTATTGTAAGTAAACGGAGCTGCGGGGACCGCATGTTCATATGACAAAAAATACTTCTAAGGACCTCTTCTATCATCTCCCAAAAAATCTGTACTCAATTCAAAAACAATCAATCTGTATATTGATTATTATTATTATAAGTTAGATATTTAAAAGTAACGCAATCCCATTTACTTTACAATTTTCCAGATCGTGATAGCATTTTTTGGGCCTTCATATGCAGTTTACAAATTGACGAAGCACTTGACTCCTCTTATCGCTTGATCGCAATTTAGATTAAATCGAAGAGACTTAAGCAATGAATTCTGAATATCTCGAGTTGTTGATAATTGGTACTATTGTGAATTCCTCAGTAAAAACGCAACATGTATTTTGTAACAGACTGAAACGGTATTTCCAATAAAATACATAAAAAAAACATTTTATTTGCTTCCAAGGTGTACTTGACTAGAGAAATTTTGGCATCTTTTTGCATAAACTAACAAACGTTATATTATTTTACAAGTAAACATTTCTGTCAAGTAAATGTTTATACACTTTGATATTGATGGTGGATAATTAATTAATTAACAAAATTAATACAAAAAACTAACTAAAACAAGACATCGAGTAGGGAAAGTATTAAAAAAAACAAACCCCTTTGCAGTTTTAGAGTGAAAATTCACTGTAGATGATGTGGCGATTGGTGACGAGACGAAAAGTAAAATGACTTGGTGGATAGGTCTTTTTGATATATCATTTATTGGTTTTATTATTATTGCAAGTCTTTTATTACAGGCTTTGGCCCGTTTCACGAAGTTATCTCCGAAACGCATCGTTATGTACAGGTGGACCCTTGTTATAACGAACACCTAAGGAATTATTATAAAAAAAAATATAAAATTACCTTTTCTTGCATTTGCCTGAAATTGAATCGGGAACATTTTCTTTCCGTGGTTTGTGAAAATAGTTACAATGAACAGAGACCAAAAATTTCTGTTCGTGATGTTGAAGTTCGTTACAAGCCGTTTTTTTTTTTTAACATTAAAATCCGTTGCAATTTGTTGGGGCTTTAAGAATAATTCATTATATCAAGGATTCGGAATTCGTTTATTGAAATTCATTATAACGAGGTTTTGTTTTTTGTTTTTTTTTTACATTAAAATTAGTTACAATTTGTCGAGCTTCAAAAGTAACTCGTTACATCATGGTGTTTGGAATTCCGAGGACCTCAGCATTCGTTATATTGAAATTCATTACGATATAACGAATTTTTTTATTTTTTTTTTTACATTAAAATCAGTTATAATTTGTTGGGGCTTCAAAAATAACTCGTTATATCAGGATACGGAATGCCGAGGAGTTCAGAATTAGCTATATTGAATTTTGTTAAACGAGGATTTTTTTTTTTTTTACATTAAATTCCGTTACAATTTGTCGGGGCTTCAAAATAATTCGTTACCTTCAGGCATTCGAAATTCCAAGAGCTCAGAATTCGTTATATTGAGGTCTTATTTTTCCTTTCTTTTATATTTTACATTAAAATCTGTTGGGGCTTCAAAATAATTTGTTACATTGAGGAGTTTGGAATTCGTTATATTGAAACTTATTACAAGGTTTTTCTTTTTCATTTTGTTGGGGCTTCAAAAATAATTCGTTACATCGAGGATATGGAATTTGAGGAGCTCGAATTAGTTATTTTGAAACTCTTTACAAGGTTTTTTTCCCCTCTACATTCTTTCGGGGTTTCAAAATAATTTGTTACATTGAGGCATTCGGAATTCTGAGCACCTCAGAATTTGTTATATAGAATTTTGTTACAACAAGGATTTTTTTTTTTTTTTTTTTACATTGAATTCCGTTACAATTTGTCAGGGCTTCAAAATAATTCGTTACATTGAGGCGTTCAAAATTCCAAGGAGCTCAGAATTCATTGTATTGAATTTTGTTATAATGAGAGTTTTTTTTTTTGTTTTTTTTACATTCAAATCTGATAATAATTTGTGGGGTCTTCAAAATAATTTCTTACATTGAGGAGTTCAGAATTTGTTATATTGAAATTCATTACGAGGATTATTATTTTTTTTTTTTTACATTAAAATTCGTTACAATTTGTCAGGGCCTGAAAAATAATTTATTACTTTTAAATTTAAATGTGGGTAGTCTCCTTTTAATGGGGAAAATGGTAAAATTAAAATTTAATAAAACTAAAAAAATAAAGTCACCAATCTTGAAAAACGATGGAAGAAACTTGTGAGATGGAAGGAAACTTAAACGATGTATTGAAGATGTTGTTGATAGTAGAAATAAATTTAGTCTATTGAGGATGTAGATGAAGTCTTGTGAAGATAATGTTGATAGTGGAAAACAATAATCTTGAAGGAAGTGTTGGTTTTGAAATACAGATGAAATTTTGAAGAGGGTGATCCAAATATTTGGGATAAAATTTTTATATAAAAAACGTTTTCGAGAATATTTCTCATCATGAGTAGGATAAAACATTTTTGAATGGTGAAAACAGTTGAAATAAGAATTTAACAACTGATATGAAGATGATGAAGCTAAGTTGGTTGTAATTGTTGGTTATGATTGTTGGCTATTGTATACTAGGGTGATTGTTGTTTCAAAGTAGTGTCCATTTATTGTTTATCTCTATTGATGGCTTGGCTAAATTTTTGTTATTTGTAATGAGATTTATTGTTTCTTTAATTAATCTTTTGTGTTATTCCAATGTGGTGTGTGGTTTTCTTTGATACAATGATTTACTAAATGGTTGTTGTTTTTGTCTTTGTGGCGAAGTGCTCTTTCATGTTCTTTTAATCTTATTTCTAACTGTGAAATACCATGTAAAAATTGTGAACATATCTACACAGGTCAAACTAAACGACAGTTAGAAATAAGATTAAAAGAACATGAAAGAGCACTTCGCCACAAAGACAAAAACAACCATTTAGGAAATCATTGTATCAAAGAACATCACACACCACATTGGAATAACACAAAAGATTAATTAAAGAAACAATGAATATCATTACAAATAATAAAAATTTAGCCAAGCCATCAATAGAGATAAACAACAATGGGGAAGCTGCATGGAATTTTCTTTACAAATTAAAGCACTGTTTCATACAGAATGTGTTATGCTGAATACAAAATCGTTGTTAAATTCATTCGAAATATTAAAGAAACCTATTAAAATTAGCGCTAAAAACATGAAACCACGCCTCCCAACGAAAACGATGTCTGACGTCACTTTCCACCAAATGCAATGATTTTATGTGCATGTGAAGCTCGATCTGATGATTAAGCATTGTTGGGTGTAAGCTTTAACCATTGTTTGCGATAATTATGAGCAGGCAAGTGACATCATAGTACTCACACACTATGACGTACCGTTTTCTCGTGGTGTCCACTTTAATATTTTTTTAAAAAATAACTATGAATATTTTTCACAAAAGAATTACTATTCCTTGATATCGATAACGAATACTATAGAAAACAATAATTTAAAATTTTCATGCAACTTCCCCATTACCCTAGTATACAATAGCCAACAATCATAACCAACTTAGCTTCAACATCTTTATATCAATTGTTAAATTCTTATTTCAACTGTTTTCACCATTCAAAAATGTTTTATCCTACTCATGATGAGAAATATTCTCGAAAACGTTTTTTTGTATAAATTTTATCCCAAATATTTGGATCACCCTCTTCAAAATTTCATCTGTATTTCAAAACCAACACTTCCTTCAAGATTATCTTTTTCCACTATCAACATTATCTTCACAAGACTTCATCTACATCCTCAATAGACTAAATTTATTTCTACAATCAACAACATCTTCACTCCTTAGATCAATAATAATTCATTACACTGAGAAGTTCGTTATAACAAGGATCCACCTGTATTGACCTTTTTACCGCAAACTTTGGCTATAACACTGTAGTTGTCATTTGCTAATGCAGTCGAACCTCGATATCTCAAATTTCATGGGAACAGAAAAGAAAATTTGAGATAAAGATGTTTTGAGATATAGGGGGTTACTTATAAATCAAGATTTTTAGGTACTGTGAGAATGCGGAAAACAATACGGGATAAAACAGCACTTGTGTATAGACTTACGCCACATACAAGTGGCTCCACTAGCATCAGAAATAACACGACCATGAGTGACTTGCCAATGAAATCGAAAAATTTTTCTTGATTTACAGTTGAACCTCGATATCTCCAATTTCATGGGAGCAGAAAAAGGTTCTTAGATATAGAGGGTACTGTGAGAGTATAGAGAACAATAAGAGATAAATGATACATCCACGCCACATACAAGCGACACCACTATGGCTGGAAATGCATAACTGTACGTGCTCAAACATCAAAACTTGGAACTTTAAAGGGAAATAAAAGTTTTTCAAGATATCGAGGTTCAACTGTGTTTGCTCAAGTGCAATGGCGGTTAGCCAATAAAAAAATTACACTTTTTACCGAAAACATTAACAACGGCATAGCTGTTGTCGACTGCTAATGTTTGCTTGGGTATAATGGAGTGCGCATTGGTTTACCAAATAATCACCAAATAATAAAAGCTAATGATGTTGACACGAAGATGAAGGTTATCAAACTACGACGGGGGAAAAAGTTATCGCATTCTGTTGTGTCAACGATTTTAAAGGACAAAAGAAAGGATTTGTGCGGACCCATCTACAAAAACAAAAAAATTACGCCTTAGGCCTGGTTCATATAATCTACATTGTGCACCGAGTCGTATGTTGGTGCATCAATTTTGGTCAAGAGTTAGGCGAAAGTTGTGCGTTCAGTGCAATGAAAAATTTCAATGTTCGACGCTCAGCAGCAAACACGCTAGCCAATCATGATGAAAGAGACATAGCAGATTGGAAGTTGATGTTATCATCAAATGTGGCTGTCAACGGTACGAAAGAACCAGAGCAAACTCACAACGTGGATTATGTGAACCAGGTTTACATGAAATAATAAAACAAGCCTGACTTAGTCGAAACGAAGGAGGTCATAAGTCAATCACTAAAAAATATAAACTGCTTTCATTCTGAAAACAATTCTTCAGTCCGTTAGCCAGTTTACATATTTTTTTTCTCCTTTATTTGGAAGAGAAGGAACAAAAAAGTTTGTCATTTCCTATTTTTCAAAGCCTTAGAACCATCCTTGCGGACTTGGAGACAATAATTGTTAAGTCCCTCCAGGGTTTCGGAAGTCGACAGAACAGTAAGCATGGCAGATAAAGCGTAAACACTCATATTGGTAGATACAGAATCTCTATAATACCTTGTTCACACTGCATGATCTTAATCATGATCAAGGTTAAAATTTTTGCCACCAGATGGCAATGGTGAAGTTTTCAGCGATAGGTACTTTACTGCCGACCAAATCTTCTCTGATTATAAAAATAACTTGGTTTCTTTCTTGTTTCGGTTCATAACCGATGTTCTCGAACAAATCGAGATCTTCCTACGTTAACTATTCATGGCACGACGGTGCAATTAGTTCGTATAACTCTTAAATATATAGCGAAGCGGCGTTTTTCCACCATTAGGAAAACCTTAGTGACCGCACTGGATTCTGGGAGTTGATCGGCTTTGAATGTTTGTAAGAATCTGATCAAGTTATAGGAACATGTGGACAAAGCCCGTCGCAAAGCTCGTTTTGGAACCACCAATGACTGACTCGAAATTTCGACTATGTCCGATCGACGCAGGAACGATGCAGGCATAGTAACTGGCTTTATTCATTTTAAATTTTCTCCCGATTCGGACGACCCTCGATTCATAAAGTAACAACCGGTCGCGCTTATCGTTACCGGAATCCAACGTCGGTCGTAATTAGCGCAACCGGAGTCCAACACTAATATGACGAGGAACCTTGCTGCGACGCCATTTTGAAGCAAAATGCTCACGACCACGCTGTCCATGAACGAACAAATGGAAGCAAATGGCCGTTGATCGTACCACGTAAACTGTTGGCGACCGGTCGGACTTTTTAGACACAGCCTTAATCACGTTCCGTTCACACTAAATTTCTGATCAAGATCAAGATTTGTGAACAGGGTATTACACACGTTCAAAGCCGATCAACTCCCAGAATCCAATGTACTCACCATAGCGGTGGAAAAACGCTGCTTCGCTATATATTTAATGCTAGGTGCCCAATTAGCGCGACGATCGCGCGATTCTATCGCTTTGAGTCATATGCACATGCGCAACAAATGCCAGGCGATCAATTCGCTTCTCGGTGCCCACTTGGCGCGACGGCCACGTGACTGAATGCGCATGCGCTATCTACGCGATCATTTCGCTTCCCACTTCCAAGATTTCGTGCTTCCAAAATCGACATGGACAAGAATGAGTTATTTTTGGAATGCGTAGCTATTTGCATATATCTTCAATCAAATTTTCCGTAGCGATATCCGACCATCTCGAAATAGGTGCTGCCATGATTGCATGTGCCATGTGATTCGAAACTGTTTTCTGATTGGGTGCGATAGAATCGCGCGATCAACAAGCTATGGCATGCAGAGCTTTTTAATCGCCTTAGATGCGCCACAGAATCGCCCTCGTGATGTCACTCTGCGCATGCGTCCTTCACAAAGTGACAGAATCGCGTGATCGTTGCGTAAGTGGGCACCCAGCATAAGAGTTATATGAATGAATCGCACCATCGTGCCAAGAATAATTAACGTAAAAGGATTCTATCTTTTCAGGAACATCGGTTATGAACCAAAACATGAAAGAAACCAAGTTATTCCAGGCGGTAAAGGGCCTATCGCTAAAAACTCCACTAGCACCATCTAGTGGCAAAAATTGTAACCCTGATCGTGATTAATATTTAAACACGATTTGCCTTGAACGTGTGTAAAATTATCATTATCAAGAATTATAGTGCGAACATACCATTAGCGACGTCATTCCGTGATGTCGATCTCAACTGAAGCTGAAACAGGTATGTAAGAAACTTGGAGATTCGCTATCCACTGATGTGAGCATTTACGCTATGTCTATCATGGTTACTGTTCTATCGACTTCCGAAACCCTAGCGGAACTTTCGGTTTTTAAGTAATGACCTCGTTTTGCGAGACGGCAGAAGAGCCCCGACATTATTCACTAAAATTCAACTTGAATTCTCAAAGTTAACACTAAAATTAAACCATGATTACACTTACAAATCATAAACGTACTCAAAAGAAATTTTGTCGATCCATCATGATTACGATGATGATGACGTAACAATAAAAAACAAAGTATACATAGACGTATTTACAGTCGTTAAAAACATAAAGAAGAGAAACACAAGATTAAGTACTACTTTCAAAAATGCGTCATCGTAACGACTACAACGAACGTGACTTGCGACAAAAACAAGTAAATAATGCCCTTAGAGGAATACTGTCGAAACGGAGATTACCATCCAAAATCGTCGAAAAATAGTTTTCACGGGAGATTCCTGTCCTTTCAAACGACACGACTATTTATAGTTTATACATAAAAAATGAGATAATCGTTTTTGTACAATTGGGGGCGAGTATTTTTAGTCATGAAATCTCAAAATTAAAAGAGCCTCTCTCTCAAAAACGCTAAAAACTTAAAATAACAACAACATAAAAAAAAACTTCGTTACAGATACTTAACGACGACGAGAGACTAAATGAACTTAAAGCATTTCTGTTTGTCATGAGGCAACCTCGTCTTAAACAAAACCGAGTCCACGCGGAACTGCGTGTTCAAGAGCGGCATGTAGCCGAACACTTTCACAAAAAAGTTTATGCACTTGTGCCTCTCCTGAAAGTGAGTATCATCCTCCGACAGCGCGACGGGACACCCCGGACACCGAAACGTCCAACGTGTTGTCACCTGAAACGATTATAAAAGTCATTAAAAAATTTCATTAAATACAAACCTAGCGTCAATAAACTTTGGACACCAAGTAATTTGGGTAAAAACACAGTGAAAAGTGCATACAGAGGATTGCAGGCTAATGAAAATAGATTTACTGAGTGTACATGGAACAATATCAACATCGATTTAGAATCGATTTAATTGTGTGAAATAATTTATTCAAATTTATGTAAAATTGCGTTGTCAACAGGTTTCAAAGAACTTCGTACACAAGGGGTCACCACCATATAGAACTTTTCTGAAGGCTGTAGAAACGCCCAGAATGCTTTGCATCAGGCTTTAAAAGCACCATCCACGCGACAGACCACAGTATTCATGTTCTTTTGAACCATGGGACGTGGTAAGCCAGTAGAAACGTGTATACGGCAAAAAATTATACAGCAGTTCCAGAATAACAAATCCCAGCGAGCTATTGCCCATGAATTATCAGTTCCGCTCTCTACTGTTAATGGGATCATCAAGAGTTTCAGAGCCAGGGAAAACAGAACCCGGGACTGCACCAGGCAAGCATCGATTATTGAATGTTAGGGACCTACGAGTATTTCGATGTTACATTGTGAAAACAGGCATGCTCCCATAAGTGAAATGACTGTATGGGCTCGAGAATATTTTCCTATACCCATATCCGAAAGCACAGTCCGCCGTTCCATCAGAAGATGCAACTAATACTTATACGCTACAAAGGTAAGCCATTTCTGAGCACTGTAGCTAAGCGTCGCCGGGTAGCATGGGCCAGAACCCATCTAAAGTGGACCCTTGCCCAGTGGAATAGTGTTCTGTGGTCCGACGAGTCCACCTTTGCAGTGATGTATGGTGATAACGGTTGCAAGGTGCTAAGGACCAAGCACGAAAGTAATCATCCCGACTGTTACCAGAGGAAAGTTCAGAAGCCTGCATCACTGATGGTGTGGGGTTGCATGAGTGCAGTCGGGAAAGGATTGCATCACTTTTGCGAGAGCACTATTAACCCTGCTGCCTACATAAACATTCTTCAACAGCATCTGCGTCCATCCCGCCAAAAGTTGTTCAATAGAAGACCAAGCATCTTTCAGCAGGACAACGCGAAGCCTCATGCTGCTCGGAACACCGAGGCTTGGCTACAATAGCAGCGTTTCAGGGTGCTTGACTGGCCTGCCTGCAGCCTAGATCTGTCACCCGTTGAAAATGTATGGTGCATTTTAAAGCGAAAAGTCAGACAGCGGAAGCCTCGAACACTGCAGCAGTTGCGGGCGTGTATTTCCGAAGAGTGGGACAAAATTCAAGTAGAAACAACGCAGAAGTTAGTGTCCAGCATGCCTCGACGACTTCGGAGCGTCATTCGTCGGAAAGGTGACGCCACTCAGTGGTAATGTGCAATAAACGGTACGGTGTACGAAGTTCATTGCAACGTGTTGAAAACGGAACATTACAAAAAGTCACTTATTTAATTTTTTCGTTTGTTTTTATGTTAAAATGCTATATCACAGTTGAACTAAAGCTCTGTGCACTCAATAAAGTAATTTTCATTTGTTTACAATTAGTTTCGTTGTACTTATCCAAAATTCTGTAGGTGTCCGAAGTTCATTGACGCTAGGGTTGTACATTAATAGATAATTACACAGATTGAGTCAAAAGTAGTGGCCGACTCGGGAGCGGGGGTTAGAGTTTGACGAATTCTGGGCGAAGACCATTTACTGTAAGTATATCGCAGTTTATTAAGAGAAAAGAGTGGGAGGAAACGTCAGTACGAATTTGAATGTCGTAGATATTGTGCCACCTGCGTCAGCCCGTGTAAAAACATGGCAGAAATATTGGTGATAAGCGGGCTCCATCGTCACTATTGGAAAAACAGGACCAATACGCAAGCAGCAGCCGCCAAAATTTGCAGGGTGGAAGGTCAGGGTGTTCTCCCGCTTTTCGTCTGGAGACATGGACCTGGAAGATGCACCAAGGAGCAGAAGACGCAACCTTACAACAATGAGTGGAAGCCAACCCAGGCAGCACCACCTGTGGACTATCTGATGCCCGCGCAAGCATAACAACGGGTGAAGGTGTGTTGTCAACTTCTGGAAAAAAAATCGAGGTTCTGCCACATCCAGCAAACAGCCCCGACCTGGCACCTTCTGACTACCATCTCTTCCGATCCATAGCGCACTTCCTGCGTGAACAACGCTTCGCCAATGTCAGTGAGGTTGAAGACGCCATGCATGACTTTTTCGCCCAGAGGAGTGGTTTCACGAGGGCATCCGCCAACTGGCTCATCGTTGGATGAAGACCATCGAGCATGATGGACTCTACTTTGAAGATTAGCAACGAGTGGTTCCTGTCTGGTGGCCATTTACCGGGCTTTGCAAAAGTTCTGTTACACTCGTGACGACCCTCAAAGAAATGGACACGACGATGTTCACGATGCAGTTAGACATGTTTTTATTGTGCCATCATGTACAATAACATTGTAATTAGTCATTTAATCAATGTAGCCACCATCTGCATCAAGAACCCGCTCCAGACGAGGCCGAAAAGCCTTGCAAACTTTGCGAATGTAGTCCTTCCTCTTTCTGGTCCACACACGATTGACAGATGTTTTCAGCTCGTCGACGTTGCTTGACGGACCTTGCAGGCCTTCCCCTCGACATGCGCCCACACACTGTAGTCAAGTGGATTGAGGTCTGGCGACTGCGGAGGCCAAAAGCCCTTCGACCAGAAGGTCATGTTGGACGCCAACTAGTTTTGCACAGTGTTGGCCGTGTGGGCAGGGGCACCGTCCTGTTGAAAGATGTAGTCCGCATTTCTTCACCCAGGGAAGGACTTTTGTGGCCAGGATGTCCTTGTAATCAGCCGCCGTTAGCCGGTATCCATTTGGGAACCACACGGGTGGCATTTTCTCGCCATTCGACGCCACGATTCCGAGCATCGTCACAGAGGCCAGGTGCTTGGTTGTAGACACGTAGCGGACCTTGGAGATGTCCTGGCCGAAGCTTACCACGCAGTCGTTTTGCTTGTTGACGACAGGATCGACCGTGAAGGTCTTTTCGTCAGAGAAAATGACAATTCGCACGCCACGACTCTTCAAGTCGTTGAGACGACGGCGACAGCGCTCCCGACGTTGTTCCCGTATCCGATCCGTCAGCAGAGGCCTCACGCTCTTTCCACCTTCTTCTTTGACCGCTCTGGACACTGTGGACACCGACATTTTCTTTGCGAGCGCAGTCATTTTGAGCGTCGGCTTGTTCGAAGGCTTTTCTCACAGCCAAACGGTTGACGACTTGAGGTCTACCTGAACGAGGTTGATCTTTAAGGTCTCTCCCATTCTTGAGCCTGTCTGCCACTCTGTGGATGGTCATCCGGCTGACTTTGAGGAGCTTGGCATTCTCGGACTTCGTGTGGCCCGCACGCAGGAGAGCAGCGATCTCTACTCGTTTCGTTTCCATCGCTTTTGTCGTGGACATTAGGATCACTCAGAGGTTAACACGTCATTTCCAATATATTATTTGATCCTTTTGCGGAAATGGAATTATCCAAATCATGAGCAGTCCATTTTTTGGGGGATGGAAAGAGTGTAACAGAACTTTTGCAAAGCCCGGTAAAAGTTCGTGTGGTGATCGGCCACTACTTTTGACTCTGTGTTTGTGTGGTGACTGTTTGGTGAAAATGTGTATGGCTAGAGGAACGAAGTTGAGAAATGATGGTCATTCTCATTCAGGAAGTTTAATTATACACAGTCGAGCCACATTGTTATGACCCGAATAAGATTCTGGTAAGTTTCTATTGGTGGCTGTTGCCATGCAGACTAAAGCGTCCGATAGCTGCTGAAGAGTACGCAGTGGTTGTTCCATAGCATGCACATGACGATCAAGGTGATCGCAAAGGTTCTCGATTGGGGAAATGAGGTTTCAAACCACCGCTGAACAATTGCAGCCATATGAGTCGCCATGTATGGGTGTACTCATCTGCAATTATAAATGAATAACCAAATCGGTTGAGAGTGGCTTCCACAGGAATCAGTGGGCCCAGACAATGCCATGAGAACACTCCCCACACAGTGATGCTGCCGCCACTGGCCTGAATTCGCCCAACAGTGGTTGCAGGATGCTTGTTCTGGGAGGTTTCTCGCCTAACCCGCCAACGGGCATCACTTCTGTGGAGCATACTTTTTGGTGATAAACCTTCGTCAGCATGGGTGCAGTGACCATCCGTCTGCTGTGGAGGCCCATCTGATAAATCACGTTTCTTACCCATTGCAACAATGAGTGATAGTGGAAACCTACCTTATACAGTCACCTAACCAGTTCATCGGCCTCGGTGGCTCAGCAGTTGCGTGATCGCCTCTGATGCCCGAGTACGCGGGTTCGATCCCGGCCGAGGACGACGAGGATTTTTCAGGGGGAAATCCTGAGATCACGCACTTCCTTCGGAAGGGAAGTAAGGCCGTTGGTCCCGTGTAGTCGTTTGCCGGCTGCTGCACGTTAAAGAACCCTTGCGAGGCAAAATTTGCGGCCCCTATAACGCCGTCCTCAAATGACCATAGCAGTTGAAAAGGACGTTACTACCAAACAAACCAAACCAACCTAACCAGTTTCCCACACCTGACACAGTTCCTCAGCTGGGCAACCCCGAAGACAAACGTAGGGGGTGGTCATAATAATGTGACTCGACCCAAATGAGTACTACTTAGTTTATACACCCTCTACTAAGTATTAGTATTCAAATATGAGAGATAAAATTATATGCTATCCTCTAATCAAATCCTACATATCAGGTCGTTGCATATCAAATGTCGGATTTCGAGGTGGGTTCCGTGCTTCAACACGTTCTCCACGTTTAGTAGCAAGTACCCATAACAAAACGGTACATTCCCAGAGATAAACCTATCAGCGACCAGCTGCCTGAATGTCTGCCATGATATTTATTAGTGTTATGACTTCATACGAATTACGAGTTCAGGTTGAATCACACTGCATCCAACGCCTCTCGAAACATCAATAAGGTATTCGGTGGAGACACCATAAACGAACGTACTGTCCAACGGTTGGTTCCGAAAATTCCGGATGGGAGTGATGGACCTGGCAAACAGACCGCCCAACATGTTGAATGATGCTCATCTAAAGCGATCTGTGGAAGAGGACCCATCAAAAACTGTTCGGGACGTTGCAGGGGATCATGCTGTATCAGCGTCGACTGTCAGTAGACACCTTAGGACTATCAACAAGGTGAAAAAGCAGGACAAACGGGTCCCGCATGAACTTACGGAAAACCAAAAAGAGCGTCGGTTGGAGGTGTGTACGGAATTGCTTTTGCGCCACGAAGAAGCGGCAATTCTCGATCGCATTGTCACCTGCGACGAGAAGTGGCTCCTATACGACAATAAGAAAACGGTCAGCACAGTGGCTGGATGCTAATGAACTCCCGCGACAGTTCCCTAAACCCCAGTTGCACCCCAGGAAGCTCCTGGTTACAGTTTGGTGGAACATCTGTGGTGTAGTGCATTACAGCTTCCTGCAACAGGGGGAGACGTTCACCGCTGTGACCTACTGTCGGGAACTGCATCGTATGCAAACATAACTCTGTCAGCAACGTTGTGCATCGCAAAGGCGTCCTTCTGCTGCATGACAACGGTGCAGGCGCTACAGGCTCTGGGCTACGAGGTGCTTCCACACCCCCCGTACTCTCCAGAGGAAAACATTCCTAATCCAAGCAGACGTCAAAAACGCATTCCGGGAGTTTAATGAATCCCGTGACCATGGATGCTATCGGAGAGGGCTCGAGAACCTGCCAAATCGTTGCAATGGGGGTTATTTCGAATAGCATGGGTGAAGGTGTCCTTTTTAGAGGGTCATTAAAGATGACGTCTGCAATCCGACATTAGATATGCAACGACCTGATATATTGAATCTTTTGTATTTTATTATTACCTTTACAGGTGGTTTCCTTGTAATATGAGACACCAGAAAGTTCATTGCGATATCTTCGCAGTTCATAAACTCGTCCACTTTATCACGTATTGCTTGAGGCATCACATAGCTGTAGATATATGCATAATACTAACAAAATAAAAAAAAAAATTCTGCAAGTGTCGTCCATGAAGAATTGGTAACCAAATAAAAATCTCAGAAACTACACTCACTTCGACCGAAACTTAGCCTGACTTCGCAGTCCTTTGTCTTGTTCCAATCAAAGTACCGTATGCACGAACTAAGATGTACAAACGAACCTGACGAATACGAAGCAGGTGCTATCAAGCACGGAAATTAAAATCAGATGACAGTCGCGCAGCGTGGCCGTCCAGTCAGTTCCGTAAAGTGTGCACGCAATGGGTCTCATCGTGGTACCGCTGCAGCGACTCCAGAGATGTGCTCATGCGACGGGTCTCTTGCTGTGGTCTCAACTGATGCGGGACCCATTGCACGCACACTTTATAGAACTTCAGCATCTTCTTGATTATGGGATGAACCTTACTGCGGCTGAGCCCGACTGATGCACAAATGTCTGTGATTGTAACGAGATGGTCGTTCCTGATGAGCTTAACACGCATGTGCGGGTCATCATCGCTTGACTGACATGCAGTGATCACTGTACACCTTAACCATTCGACGATGGATTTCACGACCCCCTACACCTTCTGAGGTCAGGAACTATACAGCACCCTGCTCTACTTCTGTGGATGCCTGCACTGCGGCCGTTTCACGTCACGATCACCATAACTAACTGGACGGCCACACTGCACGCCTGTCATCTGCTCATGCTCGACAGTGCTGCCAACAGCGGGGACCAGCGCCAGATTCGTATTCGCCAAGTTCGCATCTACATCTTAGCCCAGTCTCCCGGATCGTTCATACAGTACTTTTCCTACAGTATCCACTGGCCTGTTTTTTAATGAACGACCCAATACATGAATTGTCCATACCTTCGAGGAGTGTTCAAATGAAAAGGTACGAAACGTCGTAAAAACCAAACTGGTTAGAATTTGACTATGCCACTTTGGGATAACGTAGTGTGACATAGTGTCCAGCATGGTTGTCCACATGCATGAGCTGTTCTCATATGATGCATGAGGAAATCGTGGTGTTCACAGAAAACCCATTAACAGCGACGTGTACTGCAAGACATTCCACATCCTACGCAAATCCATCAAGAGCAAACGGCCTGGACTGCTCCACGATAACGCTCATCCATACGTCTCCAAGGTCACAAAAAGTCTACTGGACAAGTTTAAGTGAGACCAGCTTGAGCATCCACTCTATAGCTAGACATGTCACCCTGCGACTTCCATCTGTTTGGTTCACCGAAAAAACATCTCAAAGGCCATTTGACAAAGGGAAACGTTTCAATTCGGACGATGAACTGAAGGACACAGTATAGGACCAGCTGCTATCACAGCCACAGCAATTCTGGGAATAGGGAATCCTTCGGCTTGCGAAACACTGTGTTCAGGCCTATGTGATTACTTTGAATAAAGAATTCAATTATGCACAGTGTCCTTTCGTACCTTTTCACTTGAATTCCTCATAATGGTCGTTTCACAGACATCATTCACTAAGCTCATGTCTATCATTGTGCTCTTATACAGGGTGCGTAAGGTATTTGAGGACCCACCTTCGTTTGGCTACTGCTGCACTATACCATCAAGTAACACAAATCATGTTGAGACATGGAGTAATCGTAGCAATAAAGGCAGAGCACAGCGATTTAGAGATGTCACGATTTCTAAAGGTCGCGAGATCATTCATCCACAAAGTGCGGAAGGAGTTGGAGACCGAAAATGGCAATGCTGCACCAGTAGCAAAGCATAAAAAGCATGCCTCATGCTCCAACATCATCATCAGAACACCTGAATTTAAAACCCTTTCACACGAGGCCACCATGGTGGCGCGGCCGAGTGTTACACTGCTGACAGTTGAACCTTTCACACGTGGTGGTGACCGCGCCATTGAACGCGCGGCCAGAAGAGGGCATGTGCTCAATACGCGATACTTCGAGCCACCAGATTGGTGGCGCAGCCGCGTTGTTACACTGCTCACAGTAGAGCCTTTCACACGACGTCGCGCCACCACCATTGTTGGGGAGCTGAGGAAAGGGGGTTTCCATAGCAACGATTCGTTTGCGGCAACGTGAACAGAAAGTGACTCATTTCCGGTGGCTGCATTGGAGGCAGGAAAATCTGAACACGCCACCAAGAAATGTGCCACCAAAAAGAGTGGTGGCGCGGCCGTGGTGGCGTCGTGTGAAAGGGGCCTTATTCAGCTAGTGCAGCAGGCCATCGACAACAATGCCAGAACATCCACGAGTTCACTTGCCAAAGATCTCCACGTGTCGGAAGGAACAATCAGAAATGTTGTTGTCCATGAAAACGTCAGATATCACTCTGCGTATGTTATGCGAAGAGATCAGTTTATGTCAGACAAAACACGGGAAAACCGCCTACTCGGATCGAAAAAGCGCTTAAACAAGCTGAAAAATCCCCCGTGTGAAGCTCATTTGCTGTGGATTGTCTCCGAAGAAAAAAACTTTGACCAGGATCAGAAGGTGAACAGAAGAAATGAGAGATGGTTATGTGCAAACCTTTCGGAAGTGCCAAGAGTCATGCACACGAAATTTCCTGCAACTGTCATGGTTTTAGGGGTTGGCAGCAATGAAGGCCATGTGATGCCTCCACACTTCTTTCCCCAAGGCCTTAAAGTTCAACTCTGTGGTCTATGTTAAGACCCTTGAAGCAAGTGTTAAGCCTTGGATAGACACGATACGCAACGGAAGGCTTTAAGTGTTTCAGCAAGACTCTGCCCCAGCATACGAGTCTCGCACGACACAGGAATGGATGGCAGACAACTTCCATGATCACGTAACCCCTAACCTTTGACCTCCTAACTCCCCCGACCTGAATCCGTTGGACTACTACGTATGGAGCGTTATGGAGAGAGAGGTCAATGAACACCCCCATAACACCAAAGATGAATTGAAAGCTGCCATTGTTCAAGTAATGATCAATATGAACCATGAGCATTTGATTCGTGCATGTCGACAGTTTCAATCTCACATCGAAGCAGTTATAGAAGCTGAATAGCCACCATAGAACAAGAAGACGGTTTCTTGTGTATGCTCATGATATGTTTCGATAATCAAGTTATTATCTCGACTTATATCTGTTTTCTTTCTTGACGTGAATCTGTCCTCAAATACCTTAAGCACCCTGTAGACGGCAGGGTTTCCATTAGTTTCGTATTTTAACAATGCTCGAGATTTGCACGTGACTTGGGATTTTTCCGCTGTGGATATGGTCATGGCGCCGTGGCTTGTCAGCATTCACGATGGTCTAAAAAGGGAAGTGACGCGGTGAAGGATAGAGCATGCGCATCGCGCAACAGATGATTAATGATCGGCGAAACAGCACTTTGGCAAGCAAGAATCGTTCAAAGGAGTCGTTCGCGTACATGTATACAGGGTGTTTCAAAATTATGTACAATAAATTTAGTGACATATTCTTCAGGTCAAAAGAAGACGAAAATGTTGTATAGCACTTTGTCTGGAAACGATTTGTTTGCGAGTAATCCAATATGCTAGAGTAGGGAAGCACGGTAGTTAGCGGACGATATTTTAGCAGTTCCAGCGTTTCGACCCAACACTAGGGTGAGGGGTTTGTTCCATTTAAACCTACTTTAGGGTTGTTCCATTAGTTGTGTACGATTGTTTCCATTACTGTACATCCACTAGGAATAGCAATTTCAGAACGTTTGCGTGCTTTGACATACGCATTACGATTTACGTAAAAAAAAGTCATGTACACGTATTCCAGTGCAGAATACACTGACATGCACTCTAATGTATGGTCTTGCGGACGGAAATGCTGTGGAAGCAAGAAGACTCTACCAAGAACGCTTTCCGAATAGACGTTTGCCAAATAACCGAACATTTGTATCTGTCGACAGACATTTGAGGAAGCGTGGTTCCTTTGGCCGTCAAACAGGACAAGGGCGGCCTCCGGATGAGGAGGATGTGATAATTGACATCATACATGATGAACCACAGACAAGCACCCGTCGTATTTCTTCCACGGTACACATTCCGCACTCATCTGTTTGGCGCATTCTTCACCGTCAGCTTTTGCATCCATACCACCTGCAACTGGTTCAGGCACTGAACCCAACGGACTATCCACACCCACAGCGATTTTGCCAATGGATACAACGTCGTCATGCTGCAGACCCTAGTTGTCTCAGCCATTTACTTTTCACGGACGAAGCAACCTTCACCCGGACAGGAATCGTAAATTCTCACAACCAGCACCATTGGGCAGATGCTAACCTGCTCGTTACCAGAGCTCGAGCGCATCAAGAGCGTTTCTCCGTGAACATTTGGTGTGGAATTGTCGGAAATAGCTTAATTGGCCCTTATGTGTTGCCGCCACGATTGACTGGGCGAACGTATCTTTGGTTTCTGCAGAATGCATTGCCAGAATTACTGGAAGATGTTCCTCTTTTGATAAGATCTAACATGCGGTTCATGCATGATGGCGCTCCAGCACACCTTAATGCTGCATACACGAATCGGTGGATAGGTCGAGGTGGACCGTTAGCCTGGCCTGCAAGATCACCCGACCTTAACCCCTTGGATTTTTTTCTGTGGGGTCATGTGAAAACAATCGTCTACAGCACAGAAGTTCCTAACATTATAGATCTGCGACAACGAATTGAAAATGCATGCCAAACCGTTCGTAATGCTGGCGACGAACTCTTCCGTGACATCAGACGGTCGCTCATGCAACGAGCCGAAGCGTGCGTGCGAGCTGGTGGCGGGCACTTTGAACAATTCCTGTAATTTGGAGCCACGGGAAATTTGGCTGTATCGCGTAAATAAATCGTTTCCAGACAAAGTGCTATAGAACATTTTCGTCTTCTTTTGACCTGAAGAATATGTCACTAAATTTATTGTACATATTTTTGAAACACCCTGTATGCAAACGAATTACACGCACAAGAGTGAAATCACACAATTCACGAAATATGCAAGTTCCTATGGCTCATTCCATTAATTGTACTATGTCTTTTGGCTGCCTGCGTGCGAAAATTGATACGAGGAGGGGTGGGGGTCCGCTCTTTGATCGCCGCTGTGCGTTCCTAAACACTGCCGCCGGTGCGCGATTCACACATGGCACTTGTGCCGGCGGTGGCCCTGGATAAATCTGTGTAAAATTTCTCGCATTTGTAATCCATTTCACATAAAGAAATTTCACGTTTGATTAGGCGTCTGTCTGGTAGACAAGCTCGGCTTACACATTATTTATGTGTAACGTAACTCTTCTTTCACAAAACATGTATTCCCACGCTTTCGAGCGACGTCAATAGTTCTGGAATGGCATGTCTAAAGTTGAATGGAATTTGCTTTCTTCATATTCCCACAGAAGTTTCGCTAGCTGGTCAAACGAAAAGCATCTATGTCCACGATTTAAAACAGGCGGCAGTAGACGCAGAGCAACGATCAAAATGCGGGCAACATCATCATTTGTCCTCGCTTCTATTTCGCACACGGGCGGTGAAAAGACTTTGTACAGTTCATGGAATGAGTTGCGTATTTCATGAACTGTCTGATTTCACTACCTGCACGAACTACTCCTTTGAACGATTCTCGCTGGCCGAAGTGCCATCCCCCTGCGCGAAGCGCATGCTCTGTCCTTGATCACGTCACTTTCCTTTTTCGACTATCGTGAATGCTGACAAGTCACAGTGCCATGACCGTATCCACAGCGTTTTATCTAATTAACGCTATACAAAATGGTAATTTTAAATTAAAAATCCACGTTGTATTGGATTCCGGTCAACGTAAGTCTTACCTTATGAAAGAAAGCTGCTCCCGTCAGAACCATAGAGAGCTCACACGAATAATTTGAGTTATAAAGCCATCCGCCGTATTTCAAATCCCAAGCATGGTAACGCCCAGGAAAGCCAACTATACGATCCCGTGCTTCTCGCCAAACCCTAAAACGATACAAGTGGTTTCATGCTCGTACGACGTCTGAGTGACTAAGAAGTTTAGAAATTCTCTACTAAATACCGACCTAAACCCAAACATAATTTCGTCGTGGCGAAGATGAGTATCGTCATCAACCGAGAGTATTGCTTCAGTTTCTATTGCATCGTACGGAAGAAACCTGTTGTTAAGACTGTTTTTCTTAGCCTTAATGATTTGCAGCGGTACGCCAATATCTGGCCATCGAAGATCTTCGAGCGGTGGGTGAGGACTGTTCCAGACGACGACGACTTTATTCAAATGGGGTAGCCCATTCAACCGCAAAAGAGAATTGATGAGCACTGCTTCACGCTCAAATGTTAGCATAACAACTAAACGTGAGAAGAAGTACTCGTCATTTTACATAAAAAGTGAAAGTGATTTGAATTACCTGTACGTCATTTTATGTTTTCACCTGTAAATTGCTCACGAGGCACGTTTCCTCCGAGAGCTTCACTAAATTCCTTTCCTGCTCCTCCAACACCCCTTCCGATAGGTCGGAATCCAACACCTGATCCTGTAAAATTAAATTATAACTTCAGATCCTAATGCTTGCTTATGTTAGGGCATACAATTGAATATAGGGTGACAATTATTGAGCTATATGAAAAAAAAACAAACTTGATAACTTTTGAATAATTAGCGAGATTCAGTTAAAACTTGGCAGTTGAATGCAGGGGATATTGTGTTTTGTTTTTTTTTCCGAGCATGCAAACTAGTTCATTTATCGTTGAAAATGATCTTATCCCTATTATCCAAAGTGACCCAGATTTCGAAAAGATGTGGTTCATGCAAAAAGGAGCATGACCCCATCGGACCAAAAGAGTGAAGTCCTGGAAGAGCACTTTGGGGAGAGCATTCTGTCTTTGGGGTACCCAGAGGCCACTGGAATGGGAATCGCTTGGCCACCTTATTCTCCTGATCTCAACACTTGTGACTCAGTTTTGTGGGGCAATATTAAAGACAAAGTTTACACAATTAATCCTGAAACCATCGCTCAGCTTAAAACAGCCATTCAGGAGGTCACCAAAAGCATCGATGTCTCGACACTTGAGCGAGTTTTGCAGAATTTTGCTCTTCATCCCGCACCACATAGCCATTGATGGCAAGCATGTCGATCATGTCATAAACTAAATCCAAATATCTCTATTATTTTTTTTTTAAATTCATAGTAATCCAATACTTCCATCCAGAGCCTGTATGGCCTGAGGCCAATGACTTGGGTCTCTGGATGGACCTGGATTAACGTCACAGCAGCTGGGGGGGGTGAAGATTCTGAGTCACTGATGAGCCGCCCATCCAGTGACTAACCATGCCTGATGTTGCTTAATTTCACTGAAGTTGTTTAAAGCCCACCAGGCCACGGCCTATCCCGAACTCATTAGTTACTTTTAACATCTGAATAAAATTTTTGAACTTGTGATGCTCGAAATAAAATTTCTCTCATCACATTTTTTTGTTTTTGCATTTTCTTTGATTTTCAGCCAATTTAATATTTTATTTTGACTTAGTCTATTGTGTTTTAGCCCGGGCAGTATTATTATCCATTTTTTTAAATATATTGTATCATTTTATTTTTCTCTAAGTATTATCTTTATTACTAGTTAAGAGAATTTTAATTATCCCAGCTTATGATAAAACCCAGAGCTCTGTATTCTGAGTAAATTTATCTATAAGATGTGATTTTATTTGCATCATTTTTCTATAGATAAATTTTCAAAATATTGATTTTAGGATCCTATATAACTGTTAAATAAGTTTATTAATTGTATACAATATTATTATTATTTTTCAAAGAAATAAGTTTCAAGTCTTCTTCAACAATGCCTGTTAAATACATCAATTGTTGTTTCTGCTTCTGATGTTATTCCATATTTTACATAATCATGCTCCAAGGAGTTCATCACCATTGTTTTTACGTGCTAGCGTGAGCCTTTGGATTGTTGCCCCAATAGCTTAAATTGGGTAACATTGGAAAAATTTACCACTACTCATCCAACTTCTGACTAGGATGCCAGCCTGATTTTGCCCAGCTATGTTCCGGAGACGCTATTCATCATCCCAGCGTCTCTGTAAAGTCATCGAAGGGGATACGAATACCATCTCGTACCTCTTCACCTTTCCCCTCGACATCGATGACCCACCGGTGGGCAGGCGGGCCTCTTTTTGAGGCGTTTGAATAGGAGGTGCAGCCCTTGAGGGCTGCCCGTATTCCTACAGCATGCGCGCCTGGGCACCCTGCCTGCTTTAAGAACTAAGGGTGCTCCTCTGGAGCCATAACATCGGCTCCAGTTCCAACAGCAATTTTGCCTTTCCATCAACATGCCACTTCTGTGAATTTTTCCATAACCTGATGTCCATCTGATAACCATCTAAAGATGCATTTGTGAAATAGCCTTTCCACATTATCAGAATTTGTAAGCAATCTTTCCATGTTCACCCTCACCCACCAGTTCTGTTGAGATGGACATTGTTCCATAGACTGTGATTCAGGTTGTTCTGACTTCTCAGACAATCTCTTCTCCAGAAGCCATTTTAATCCATTTCTCACCATGCTAATTCTTTACACTGTCGTGAGCTCATCATGCTGTTAGGGACTCTTAGTTAATTGTGATCCGGACATTTAACCTTTCCAAATTTAATTAACTGTAAATCTTTTTTTTATTTTTTCTTCTATCTTCAGTCCTGGCCAATATGTAATTTTAAATTTATCTTTCAATATTTTCTTGGGGGGGTTTTAGTTCTTAACTTTTGGTGTCCCTTTATTTATTTTAGCATCCACTATGTAGTCAGAGTTGAGTAGTCATATATATTTAATGTTTAGCAGAAAAGATAACTTCTCTGTTTGTTTGTTTTTTTTGTTTTTTTTTTGGGGTGATTGAATCAATCTGCAAGTTGTTTTATTTTAACAACTTCTTGATAACTTCTGGATAAATTTATTTTAACATGCTTAGCTCAGTCTTGCATTAAATGTTTAATTTTCACTTTGTGCTGGCCACACAAATTACCGTAAATATTCTACTATAACGCGAATTTTTTTGGCCTAAAAAAGCATCTAAATGTGCTTGGTCGCGTTATACTAGAGGATAAAAATCAGCCCTCCGACGACTGCGGCCGATCGTCGATAATAACAACATCGATAATAACTTCTCCCAAACATTGATAAATAGGCCTACTTCCAAACTGCCTCGAACCAAAGCCTACAAGAAAATATTATGTAGTGAAAATAATAAACTGAATAAAGATTACTTGTCTTTTTATTTATGTACTGTTGTGTTTTTTTGTCGATGTGCGAGTGAGAAAGCTTTCCCTATTAATGTAGGGCTATAAACTTTCAGACTGCCTCGAAGTTGAGGCAGTTGCTTTTGTCGAAGTCGCTTTCTGTGCTGATGACATTCAGACGAATTTGCCGTGTATTATACATTAATTACATTGCATATACAGTGTCCAGTTCATTATACAATATATTAATTCACTTTTTATTCGAATTACTCGTCGCCAACATCTAACAACATCGATAATAACTTCTCCCAAACATCGAAACTTCTAATTAGGCCTACTTCCAAACTGCCTCGAACCAAAGCCTACAAGAAAGCTTATGTAGTGAAAATATTAAACTGAATAAAGATTACTTGTCTTTTATTAAGAAAATTGATGTACTGTTGCGTTTTTTTGTCGATGTGCGAGTGAGAAAGCTTTCCCTATCAATGTAGGGCTATAAACTTCCAGACTGCCTCAAAGTTGAGGCAATTGCTTTTGTCGAAGTCGCTTTCTGTGCTGATGACATTCAGACGAATTTGCCGTGTATTATACATTAATTACATTGCACATAATGTCCAGTTCATTATACAATGTATTAATTCACTTTTTATTTGAATTACTCGTCGGCAACATCTAACAACATCGATTTTTTTTCTGTATAAGTTCGTACATTTTATTTCTCGCGAGGAGTCAAAAATGGGGGTCGCGTTATACAAGAGGATAGGATTTTTGCCGATTTTTTGGGCCGAAAAAGTGGAGTCGCGTTATACAAGAAGTCGCGTTATAGTAGAATATTTACGGTATTCCAGTTTTCTCTTCACATACATTATTGTATGTTTTCCTGTCTATTTGACAGTTTCTTCATTACTGAAATAACTTGATTTGATTCAAGCACTTATGATTTATTTATCTTGTGTTTTCAATAACACTATTTAATTGTACTGAGCAATTTTTCGTTTTATAATATCTCTGATGGAAAATGATACTTATGGAAAATTTCTATGTTTTCTACGTTGTCCACCGCCTCTGTTTTCTCTCAATTTGCAACCACACTTATTTACGTCCTCACAGCCAAGATTTGATAAGTTTTAACTTAAGGTAATGGTTGAATAAAAAAAAAAAAAAAAAAAATACACAACGCAATGCCTGATTCAAATGATGTTTGGATCGTAAATCCACTATACAGCACTTTAATAGTTTAACTTTTTGTGCTAATAAAGCATCTTAAGTAATTTAACTTGTCTTTGTTAAATTCAATTAAAATTTAATTGCATAAAAATTAAATTCTTATATTATAAAACTAAGTTAGTAATAATTTTCTTTTTGTCTTAACTTTAACTAAGACAAATCAAATAACCAGTTTCACTACTGTATACCATTGAACGTCAATAGCTTAGTGTGCGACCTATATCAATCGCATAGGGCGTCACAAACTCACTAGTTTTTGAAAATTTGATGTTTTATTTCATCATTATTATACAGGGTATCCAAAAAGTCTGGTAACATGGCAGATATCTCAAAGCTGCCAGGTAGGTGAAATCTGATGAGTGTGGTTAATAGGTAATAAGGGGGTGGGGAATCATTGCCACACTCAAATATGACCTTCACCTACAAATTTAAGGTCATCCATTTACTATAACTGCTACTTCAAATCTGTTTCCACGAATGAAATTGTCAGAAAATGCTGATGTGATTTGATATATCACACAACCCCCTTTCCATTTAAAAAAATTGACTTAGATTCAAGATGGCGGCCATGTTCGGTACATATAATAAAAGATACACCCTTACCTTACTGGAATATTCAACTTCCCAATTCCTGCAAGGTTTTCGAAAAAACAGGGTGTACTGCGATTTTTGACTCACCCAATAGTAAAAATTCATATTGAAAACCCGAAAAAAATTCTTTTAAAATGCTCCTAATGGATGGCCTCTCCAACTCCGGCCCTTTAGCAGTTCTACTCGACTTTGCTTGTGTTGGAATGTTACTATAGCTGAGCGAGTTTGACACCTTGCCCCGCTGCTCCTCGACCCCGCCACAAAGCCCTTTGGCCCACCCATGCTGCCCCTCGGTGAATCCAATAAATGCCAACAATGTGCGGCTTAAGTATTCACTGGAGCTTATCATTGTGGCATGAGTGATTTAAAGCCTAAATATTTTAATTAAACTGCTAAGTACATTCATTTAAAATACAACCTCTGACAATTAAGTTCGGTGAATGACCTCATATTGCTAACGGTTGTAAGAGTGCGCTACCGTCGCCCCAGGCAGGTCGAAACATGTTTAAACAAATTTGAGAGAATCAGCGCTGCAAATGTGTTTATAGTGTTTAAACAGAACATTGAAGAGTGAAAGTGTAGTGCACGTGGTCGAAACCCAAAATGAATCAGCGAACAAAAGAGACTCATGAAATGCTGACAACAGTTTACAAAGAAAGTGGTATCACTTTGAAGTGTGTTTATGAGTGGTTTAAACGGTTCCGAGGAGGCCGGAACACCGTGGAAGACGCCCCCTGAAGTGGCCAGACATCCAACATAATGTTACGACCCAACTGAAGGCTATCCCTAAAAACAACTAAGCCAGGAGTTTCCAGGACTTGTACAGCCGTTCCCAGAAGTGCATTACCATCGATGGGGATTACTTTGAAGGATAGTAACTGCTGTTTCATGTAAGCCAGCAATCCACTCGCAATATGAGGTCATTCACTGAACTAATTGTGAGAGGTTGTATTAACTAACTGCATCAGTTTAGTTGGTACCCGTGACGAGCTGTTCATCGCGTTACTCCTTATGCTTTTTTTATCCTCCGTGCTGACAATTCGAGCCTTTTGTATTCGTGTGCGGTGGTTTCCTGTGGTCGCATTACTGTCAAAACAAGCCGCTTCGTCCGTGAGAAGAAGTAATCCTCAATAAGCTTTCACATTTAAATTAGCATTATTAAAATTTTGAGGGATAATACAGATCAAGTATGTAAGGCATAAAGTTTAAAAATCTTAATGCTATCATTATTCGCAATTTTATCCTGCATAAGTTGTTGAAAAACTATTGAGGACTGTACCACCAGATAATGTCTTTTTGTGGCATCACAAAGTAAGGAAGAGATTAGAAGGCCTAGAAGAAATTAGAAATATCGGTAGAAGGGTGGATCATAATACTGTTCCTATTGCTTAAACAGGTGGTGGCCTTACAGTATAACAGAGGGACATCAGGAGTTCCAACTAGTTTCGCCATTTATTCCCGGCTTTGTCAAGGATATATACAGCAAGAGGCATGCAAGCCTTTATATACAGAACAGTGGTACAAATTATGCATATACATGAACCAAAAGGATACAAAAGAATTAAACAGGAAATAATGGCCAACAGGAGAAATAGAAAAAAAGCACAGATTTTTGAATTATAATGGCCAATAGAATAAAAGAGTGTAAACGCTAATTTTTATAAATTAATGTGTTCTTTGAATCATACTGCAAAATTGCGGGTCGATAATCCTACCTACATAGAATCGTATAGAAAACGAATCGTATTTCCCACTATGCAAACCACCTCGAAGATTCCGGACACACTTTAAAGACGCAAGAAGATGTTATATCTGTCCTACATATCTGCAATAGGCCAGAAAAAACTGCTACCCTCGAAGCGATCGAAATATTCAAGGCCAAGAAGTCCTCCCCCCACCTGCTTCCCAATTATCAAACAGACTTTAATGTATATGCAATACTTAACTCTTTATCTGATCTATTATGATCCCTTTTTTCTCGGTTTCTTTATTATGGTTTATGTTTTCCTTTGCATTTTGTTGTTTCTTGCCTGTTTATTTTATTTTCTGTAAATCCCCTTGTCCTCAGACAACCGGATAAGTTCTCTTTTCGGTCTGCGTAAACGCGCACCATCCCTTTGTATATTTTCTTTTTGTATAATTTATAATTTATAAAAATTAGCGTTTCCACTCTTTTTATTCTATTGGCCATTATAATTCAAAAATCTGTGCTTTTTTCTATTTATCCTGTTGGCCATTATTTCCTCTTTAATTCTTTTGTATCTTATTGGTTCATGTATATGCATAATTTGTACCACTGTTCTGTATATAAAGGCTTGCATGCCTCTTGCTGTGTATATCCTTGACAAAGCCGGGAATAAATGGCGAAACTAGTTGGAACTCCTGATGTCCCTCTGTTATACTGTAAGGCCACCACCTGTTTAAGAAATTAGAAAGCCTTAACGTGCCCTGATCGCATACACATTCCGAAGTTAGCAATATGCCTTAAAAATATAAATGAAATGCATGTACTTTTATTAATTTTAAAATAAGAATTTAGCTGCATTTAGTTCCCCTTTCAGACGTTCAGAGCCCCATTGCCTTGGAGCGTGCTATGCTGCTTATTGTTTCTGTAGCCATCACTGCTCGCGTTCAGAAATTGCAAAATTTCATCAAAAAAGAGCCCGATATACCACTAGTTCATAATAAATAGAAAAACAGATACTTGAAATAAATTTTAAATCAAAGAACAAAATCCATATTTTATGACCAATGTAAAAACTAAGCTTTCAACATGCGAGTTTCAACTTGTTAATTTATGAAACCCCCCCCCCCCCAAAAAATGAGGTGTGGTAATCACCCACCTTTCTCATACGTGCCAACTTTCAGAAAAAGAGTAAAATCCTTCACGTTATAGTTAGGCCTATGCAAATTTATATAATCGTATAATTAGGCCTATGGCATGGTTCGTAATCGCATTTTCCCACCATGTGATATGTTGAAGTCACATTTGCACACTTTACAGAAAGCAAATTTTTCACCCTTCCGTGATGAAGATATGAACAGAAATTGTTTTTAATAATTCTCTCTCAAAGTCTCAAATATTTTATTTTATCAACAATTTCACTCAAGGCTAAAACTTAAGTATTTCGCGTTCTTTATCGTGGCCTTCGAGATACTAGGCCTTCGCATGGGGCTTGAAATCACGTGTCTACGCATTTTCAAGTTATGATCGCTAGTTGTTTATCTCTATGACTAGTTTGGTGCTCTTCAGGGATAAAGAACTACTCTCGTGCTCATCTACTTTATCCAACTTAAAATTTTACCATAGACGGCTCGGTGGCCGAGAGCGTTGAGGTGCAGGTCTTGCCGCTCTCGTAACCAACGAGTCGCGGGTTCGAATCCCACCGAGGGCACGGATGTTTGTTTGTCTATTTCACCATCACCCTTTCATCCCAAACAGCTAGTCTCCTGGATAAAAGGGGAGATGCGGGCTGAAAATCCATCCATCCAATTTTTACCTTGAATTCTCCATTGGATTTCCCTGATGACCCCCTCCAGCGTTAAAAAGTTGAACTTCTGACACGAAGGAAAACATTAAAATACGTGATGCAGAGGCCTAATATCTCGAAGGCCACGCCCTTCATGATGGAAAAAAAAGTCCTACTTTAAGAATTTAATTTCCGTAATAATGTGTTCCGTCGCCAACTCGTGTAGGAGAGGAGTTCAACATGTCACCAACTGGGAAATTAAGGAAAAACATAAAATCTTTTATATAAAGCGTAAAAGCGTAAAATGGTATTAAAAGCGTAAATTTTACGTGTAAAACGTAAAAGTTGGCAAGTATGCTTTCTTATACAACTCCATTGCAAAAAAATACGAGGGTGGGCTGAAAAGTAATGCCTCCATGGCTGTAACTTTTTTATTTTTTAAACGATTTCCAAAATTCTTTTGTATCTGATACTCCCATGTCTCCTCTATGTAATGCACTATTCACTTTTCGACATAGTCCCCATCCCTTTCCGCGCATTGTACCAATGCGTGACTAGTCGGGTGAACTCGTCGGAGAGGAATTACGGGGTAGTTGTCGACACCAAGATCGACCGGCAGGTTTCACCTCGTCATCAGAACGCAGCTCATGCCCCTTAAGGTGCTCTTTCCTCTTTGGGATGTGGTGAAAGTCGCAAGGTGCAAAGTCTTTCATTTTTGAACTGCAGTTTTTCATCTTTGAACTGTAGGCGCTGCATCCCCCTCTGATGTGTGGTGATCGTGTGCGGACGAGCGTTATCGTGCTGCAGAAGAGGATCCAAAACTGCCATTCAATCCTCCTGTCGACGACAACCCCGGAATTCCTCTCCGACAGGTTCACCCGACTAGTCACGCGTTGGTACAACCGCTTATATATTTCAACCCCTACATTTATTTTCTAGCAATAGGCAGAAATATTTATCAGATTGTAATAAAAAAATGATATTTACTCAGAGCACTGGAGCATAAAAGGAGAATTTTTTCATATTTCGCATACATGGAAGTCAGGTTGAAACAGTGTGCAGCGATTGAGTTTTTGACAGCTGAAGGTTGCGATCCTGTCCAAATTCATCGCCGAATGACAGCTGTATACGGCAATGCAACTTTTGACATCAGTACAGTGAGAAGATGGGCAAGATTAGTGAAAGAACAAAACCCGGCAAGCTCTAGCCTAGCTGATCGACCCCGCAGTGGACGACCAATCACAGAAACAGACGAGCAACATAGAGTTCGTGTCGATCAAATGATTCATTCCAACCGCCGAATTAAGCAATATGACATCACTACAGAGCTCCAAATTTCCAAGGACAGAGTGCACGTTATCATAACTGAGTTGCTGGGATATGCTCACTCCTGAACTCAAAGAGAAGAGAAAGAACGTTTGCCAAAATCTGTTGGCCCGGTATGAGCGTGAGGGTGAGGCTTTTCTGCAGTGCATTCTCACGGGGGCACATTATTTTGACCCAGAGAACAAACGACAATCGTTGGAATATCGCCATGCAACATCTCCACATCCCAAAGAGTTCAGGGTTGTCGAGTCAGCAGGGAAAGTCATGTTAACCATCTTTTGGGACTTCCAGGGTGTTGTCCATCTTGACTTCTTGGAACCAGGAACCACGATCGACTCGAAACAGTACGTGCAAACGCTAGAGAAGCTTCGCACCCGGTTGCTCTGAATTCGGAAGGGTATGGACCCTATTCTACAGCACGACAATGCACGTCCGCACACAAGTCGAGAAACACAAGAAGGGTTGCAGCGACTGAAGTTCGTGGAGGTTCTACCGCATCCGCCGTACAGGCCTGACCTCGCTCCCAGCGATTTTCACTTGTTCCCAAAGCTTAAAGAATCGCTTAAAGGACATCGATTCAGCTCTGATGACGAGCTGAAAGACGCGATTCGATCCTGGTGTCGAAAACAACCAAAGGACTGCTTCTCCGGCGGGATATCACGACTAGTGTCACGTTGGCAAAACTGCGTGGACAGAGATGGGGACTATGTTGAAAAGTGAATAATGCATTGAAAAGAGAACAAAAGTGTTATGGCCTTGGAGGCATTACTTTTCAGTCCACCCTCGTAAAATTTTTTCGAGATATCGCAGTTGGAGTGTATAGTAAAGCTATACACAAAAAATTATTGTGCGTTACTTATTGAAATACCCTCGTACCCTGAACGCAACAGTTCCTTTTTTCTTTCATGGTTATACACGCAATGTAGTAGGTAATCATAATCCTTATTTGTAGACTTACCTAAGAATTTGGCCTCTGATGGCAAAACTGGATCAAAGGGAAGGAAAGGATACAAATGAAAAGGGTCAAAGTATTTGTTCCACATATCGATACTGTCACAAATGGTGTAAGTGAGATTCCTTTTGAATTTTGGCGAGGCATAGGGAGGTTCTAAGGGGCCGATACTTTCTTCAGCTTCCGTTTCTGGAATTATGTTCTCCATCTTCAAAGGCTGAAAAGTCGAGTTGAAGACGCTCGGCGACGGCTCCTCCCTTACCGAGAGAGGCGGGATTTTTAAACGTGTCCGTATCGCTGACAAAACGGTATTCACCACGTTTTCCGTCGAAGAGAAATACTTCTCCCAAATCAAGCGCCCCTGACGACGCATGACGTAGAGATCGTTATCCGATATCGTTCTAAGTAAGAAATGAAGTTCAGGCACTCGTGTTTTGGCTAAGATTAATGCACATTTGTTCCAGTCTATTAGATCATCAAACGGCAATGTAACGTATTCTCCGAGGATTATCGGGATGGATCCGTATTTCAATGCCTCTGCGAGCCTGGAGAGCGTGAGGAATGTGGATGAGAGCGAGATATTCGACGGAGAGATTATCAAACAAAACG
The DNA here is from genome assembly GCA_023313115.1 of Rhysida immarginata. Lineage (NCBI taxonomy): Eukaryota > Metazoa > Arthropoda > Chilopoda > Scolopendromorpha > Scolopendridae > Rhysida > Rhysida immarginata. The sequence goes on from JAHWFO010026190.1 coordinate 699,485, forward strand.
TGGAGTCTTTTAGAATGTTCTGGCGAGTTTCTGCGTTCTCGCACATCTGCCACTCCGTCAGGTGGCCTTCGATCTTTCCGCTAGAACACACGAACTGGAAAAAAAAGTTATCCTCGGTATTCCCGGACTGCATCTTTTTTAACGAATCGACAATGAGATGATCGAATTCGATGAGATCGGTTAAATTAACGTCGTACGACTTCACGTTCGGATGCAGAGACGTGTTTTTAGCAGTGCTCGAGTGAAAGTTTGGCAAGTAATGCTCCCCCTGAAACGAAACGAAGAATTTGCGTCGTGCCGGTGCAAACGGAGGCAAATCCTCCCACGTGGGGCCATAAGAAACGCCTAAAAGAGGCGGGACCACTAAATCAAACCCAGGACGGTAATAGGAATACAGAAATCCCGACTGCGCGATCAAGGCACGCCCCGTGTTGATGCCGCTGAGGATGCTCTGAACGCGTGAAGTCCTTGCAAAATTAAGGAGAACGTGGTTCCGGCCGTCTCCGTGCCAGTATGGAAGCTCTTTGAGTTTTGATTCGATGAAACGAGATTCGGTTGTCTTTTCGCTCACCTCACCAACTAAAACAACGAAAATGCAAGCGATGTGGGGGTCGTAAGTCACGTGCAAATTAACACCGACGGCACGAGCCACCGATTCCTGTACAAATGGATGAAGAGGACTTTTGGTCAGTTTGCTTTCTTCAGGATTGTAGAAATAGACTGGGAAACCAGACGTAAATGAACACCGTGAATAGTCGATACACAAATGGAGGCGACAATTGATGACCGTCTCGAAGCTCGGTAGAGGAATGAATATGTTGTTTTCGAAATTCGGCAGAATCCTCTTAGGAGCGGCCAAGTCTGGCATGTTTTTCTCTATGGCTTCCTGCTGAGCATATTTTGCCTGCAATCGAGAAAACAAATCGTAAACATACTCAAACGATTATAACGTAAAAAAAGGTTAGGAAAAATTCCACGACCTGGATTCGAACCAGAGACCATGACTTCGCTCTCACTGCTCTAACCATTTGAACAGCAACTATGCTATGGTCTGTCTTTACATGACAGCCCAAATGGCAAAGCAGACTCAAGCCAAGGGCCACAGCCATAGCAACAAACGTTTTTGGACTTCTACGTAGTCGCTTGATAGTGCAAATGTCAGAACAGGTGCCCGGTTCGAAAATCAGGAATCCTTCTTACCCAGAATCCATCAAATACACAGTCCAGTCACATTAACGTGACTGCCCCCTACATTCATTCAACGTCAGCAGAAAATGGGTACATCCAGAAGGTACGTACCAAAATCAGAGGTGGGAAGGGGGTATAGGAAGGGTGTCTCAGTTCAGTTCAGTTCAGTATTCAGCTCGCATCTCCCAATGGAAAGGGGGACAAGCTGCTTTCTCTTATACATTTACTGGTAGATAATTAATTAGTTAGTCGATTTATCGATTTGTATTAAGGGTCCGAGAATTTTCAGTGATAAATTCGAGTCACTAATAAAATCCATTAATGCATGAATGACATTCTTCTTCACTTGCTTTTTCCCCGGGGTACACAGGAGGATATTTGTCAAAGACGGTGTAGTGTGGGTTTGAGCCAGGTGCTTGAACATTTGCTCCCTCTGTTGATGGTAATTGGGACATTCTAAAATTACATGTTTCACCGTTTCCGGAGCACCACAAGAGCATTTATCGGTGGGACAAATTTTTATTTTGTATAAAAAACTTTTTATTGGTAGGTGACCGCTTCTCAGTCTGAAAATGGCCGTTCTTTGGTCAAAAGAGAGCCACCGAGGAGTGAATTTGATATTGTCTAGGAGTGATGGAATCAGTTGTTTATAATGGCCACCTCGGGGATCTGCACACCACTCAGCATTCCAGCGCACTACGAGTCTCCTCTTAAGGTATTGTCTTAGTGATTTAGGATCGAGGCCATTCGACGTTCTTGCCCAGTTGGCTAAGTGGTGCGCTATCTCGTTGCCTTTAATTCCTTTGTCTCCCGGGATCCACATCAGGTTTATTGAAAATTCATGAAGAGAAAGGTCCGCTATGAGGGAAATGATTTGGCCCAAGGCGTCGCTGTGGAACCATTTCCCCCCTTCCAAAGCATTTTTTATGGCCGTTATTGTACTCTTGGAGTCAGTTAAGATCAAGTATTTAGCAGGTAATTATAGGCCTATTAGAAGAATTGCCTTGTGTATAGCTATCAGTTCAAGCATGGTGGCACTGGTAACTGGGCTGCGCTTATTGGCTACAATGTACTTGTTCTTCTCATATATGCCAATTCCACCGCACGATTCTCCCGGCGTTAAGGAGCCATCTGTATATAGTCTTTTGAAATCATGGAAATAATTAAAAAGAAGGCCTGATGTGACCTTTCTAGAGATATTGGGTGGGGTCTTAGACGTCAAGTTAGGTAGGAGGGTAATGTTCGGATCTAGGCCCGGAAGGTGAGGGTTCTCTATAATTGTTCTTCCGAAGAGAAGGATATTCTCACATTGGAATTTTTTGATGATTTCGCCAACAAGACCTTGGAATTTATTCGACTTGAAGAGGACATTACAATTTTCCGCAAAGGTTGAATTTGGCCTGAAAGAAGGTGAAGCTTGTAGGTAGGTATAAATGGTGGAGATGGCTTTGACTTCCCATCTCAATGGCGGGGGTGAAAGGTTAGAGTCTGCATACAGTACTTGATTGGGAGATGATTGGGTGGCGTGAAGGCAGGTTCTTATAAACCTCCTCTCTAGAATCATTAGTAATTCTCTAGTGGATTTTGGGGCCAAAAGTAGGAAAATATCCGTTTGATCTACAGTCTGGATTAAGGAGGACAAGACAGTGGATGTTTCTGACCATGGTGGTCCCCAGTTTCGTCTAATAATACGCTTGATTCTGGCCAGGTTCTTTCTCAGATGTTCTTTAATGTGATTTATGTGGCCTCTCCACTTTAATTTATCATCTAGGATAATTCCTAGGAATTTATGAGATTTCCTGGTAGGGAGAACTGTATTATTTAGATATATCCGAGGAACTGGGGTAGGACCCTTTTCTACAAAGAAGATTACCACAGTCTTATCAGGCGAGAACGTCATAGCGTTTGAATTTCCCCAATCGGCCAAGATGTCACAAGAATTTTGGAGACTACTTTTAATTTCCGGGATGGAATGGTGTGCTGTCCATATCGCAATATCATCAGCGAAAATGTTGATGTTTACACTCGCTGGGAGATTATTTGGGATATCCATCATAAAAATACGAGGCATGTTTTTTAAGTAAGTACCGTTTTGCGATTCCGCCGCCGCAGCGCTACGGTTGGCGTTCCGCGCATGCGCGCTGGTTAACTACATCTCTTGTCTACGCACTGACGCCATTACAGTCTGATTCTTCATTGTATACGTTGTTTACTGAGTGTTTAAGATGCCTCCGACAATCGTGAGTCCCGCCGATTGTGAAGTACGGGCTGTTATACGATTTCTTAGTGCTAAAGGCGTAAAACCGATCGATATTTATCGTGAGATCTGTGAAGTGTACGGACAAAACATTATGAGTGATGGAATGGTAAGGAAATGGGTGAGAGCATTTAAAGATGGCCGCACAAATGTGCATGATGAAGAACGGAGTGGGCGTCCTTCGGTCGTTAATGAAGATTTGGTGCAGAAAGTGGACGAAAAGGTGAGAGAAAACAGACGCTTTACAATTTCATCATTGTACGACTGCTTTCCTCAATATTCTCGTAGTGTTTTGTATCGCATTGTGACCGAGAACTTGAATTACCGGAAATTGTGTTCACGTTGGGTTCCAAAAATGTTGACGGATTTGCACAAAACCCAACGTTTAGGCAGTGCATTGACTTTCCTTGAGCGGTACCACAATGAAGATGAAGATTTTTTAGACCAAATTGTTACTGGTGACGAAACATGGGTGGCCTACATCACACCAGAATCGAAACATTGTTATCCATCGATTGTTATCCATGGAATGGCGACATTCATCATCACCCAAAAAAGTGAAGTTTAAGCAAACAATTTCTGCCCGGAAAATCATGTGCACAGTTTTTTGGGACAGAAAAGGTGTATTGCTAGTGGAGTTTCTGCCTCGTAATGAGACAATCAATGCAGCGTCTTATCGTGAGACATTGAACAATCTGCGTCGTGCAATGCAGAACAAAAGACATGGCAAGTTGAGTAAGGGTATCGTTTTGCTGCATGACAATGCCCGTCCACATGTGGCTAATCGGACCAAAGATCTCATCAAATCTTTTAAATGGGAAACTCTAGATCATCCTCCATACAGCCCTGATCTGGCGCCCAGCGACTACCATTTGTTCATGCACTTGAAGAAACACCTGGGTGGTCAGCGTCTTCGAGACGATAACGAAGTCAAAACATTTGTGATACAGTGGTTAACGAGTCAGGCGGCAGAATTTTATGAGGAGGGTATTCAAAAACTGGTGCCACGTTATGACAAGTGCCTCAATATTCACGGAAATTATGTAGAAAAGTAGATTAAGGCACAGGCTTTCATGTAAAAATAAAATTATTGCGATATCTTTGCACGTCTTTTTTTAATTCCAAAACGGTACTTACTTAAAAAACATGCCTCGTATTAAAGAGGACAGGACTTAATGCGGAGTCCTCTGGCTTGAGTTTGCCAGGTGGTACCACCTGGATATTTGATGCCCACCCGTCGGTGTTTCAGGAAGGCGGAAATCCATATGGACATACGTCTAGGTAGGGGTATTCTAGCGAGTTTATTAATGAGAATTTCGTGATTAACTGAGTCATATGCTTTTGTTAGGTCCATAAATATAGCCCCTAGTGATTCCCCTTTTCGCCACGCAGCGTAAATATCTTCCACCAATCTTATGACAGGCAAAGTATATATGGATCCCTTTCGGAAACCTGTGATACATGGAGGGAGGATACGGTGAGATTCCAAAAAGTGCTGCAATCTATTATTAATTATTCTCTCCATGAGCTTTATGAGGCAGGATGTTAGCGCAATAGGTCTATAATTTTGTGCTAGCGAAGGCGATTTATTAGGTTTTAGAATGGGGTGGATAAATGATAATTTCTATTCTTTAGGAAATTTATGCCTGTCATCCAGGATTTATTGAAATGTTCCAGTAAGATCTTACGTTGGCTCATGTTTAGTTTAGTAAAGGTCCTATCCTGTAGTTTATCCGGGCCGGGAGACTTTGCCTTGTTTTTGAGGGCCGCCTTGAGTTCTAAGATGGTAAATGGGAGTTCCCATTGGACGCGTCTAGGAAGGGTGTCTCAAAGGGAAGCAGAAAACATTGCAATTGTTGGAGTCGTGGCGAAACGTAGCGATTTTTCCGACCTTCAAAAGGGCATGAACACCGGCTTCCGAGCCAAGGGCGGCAGTATTTCCGAACTGTTCGTGGGCCGCTGTGGTGAAAGTGTACCGTGCATGGCAGAATGGAAATACCGAAAAAATCAGCACCACGGGTTATAGATGACGAAGGTGAACAACGGCTAGTAGATGTGTGCAAGTGAAGAGACGTGCAACTGTCGACCGATTGACCTCTCAGATGATCCAGGGGGTTACCAAATATTTATCTTCGACGACAGTTCAGCGAACATTGCTGAGTATGGGACTCCGCAGCAGACTGCTGGTCCGTGCACCAATAATGATGGCTGTTCACCGGCGACAAAGACTGACATTTGCACGCCAGTACCACAACTGACAGCAACAGTGGTGAAAGGTGGCTTTTTCCGATGAATCACGGTTTATGCTTCATCGGACAGAAGAGTGATGGTGTGTACGGTGTTGAGCATCAAAAAACAAACACTCTGTAACACGTGTCGCAAGTGCCCAGACGGGAGGAGGCAGCGTAATTATCTGGGGAACTTTTTCATGGCATTCTCTTGGTGCACTCATCATTGTGGATGGCACTATAGTTCAATGGAAGTGTGCATCTGTCCTTTCGGACCATGTCCACCCCTACATGCAGATTGTGTTTTCTCGGCACGATGGCATCTTCAAGCAGGACAATGCGACGTGAAATACAGCACGCGGTGTCCGTGCGTGGTTCGAAGAGCACGTGGATGCATTTACGGTACTCCCCTGACCCCAAGCTCCCCGGATTTAAACCCCATAGAGCATCTGTGGGACCACCTCGATCGGGTTGTTCGTGCCATGGATCCTCCACCATGCAACCTACGGCAGCTCGCCACAGAACTGGAGTCAGCATGGCTTCACATCCTTGTCAATACCTTCCAGAACCTTATTGACTCTCTTCCTGCACATCTCGCAGTTGTCTACACCGTGAAAGGTTCTTATTCTGACAGGTGGTCACAATAACGTCACTGGACTGTGTATAAATTGATAATAGCGTGTCCATTATGTCTATTAAGATAATCGTTATTCTTCTTTTTTTTTATTTTTATATTTTGGTCATCTCAGGAGAACGTGAATTAACACTCATGCATTAATTGAAATTGGAAGAGGGGAATTGGTATATACCTGATTCAAACTCTGAAAATGGAATTGTTAGTTCGGTACCTGGTCATTTGGCCGAACGGACATTTGACTGAACGGACATTTGGCCGAATGGACATTCGACCGAATGGAAATTTAACCGACGGAGAAATGCCTGCAATTCATTGACATTTAGACATTCGGCGTAAAGAGATGTTTTTGGCAATATAATTCATTTAATGGGAAAAAAAATGTTTAAAGGAGGTTATTTCGTATAACGAATCTTATGAGACAAATCTGTTTAATTCTTTCTAATAAGCAAGCATATTGTATGGACCCTTAAAATTATTCTTTTTTGTATGTCTTTTTAAATACCGTAATTTTCGGGAATAACGCCGCGGCTTTTCTGTTATTAAAAGTTAAAAATTCGGCGTGTGCGGCGTATCAGCCACCGTGGCGCTACTGCCGGAGATTTTACAAAAAAAAAAAAAAAGATAGATAGATTCTACACATGATTTTAGACCTACTTCATATTGTTGTATTAAAAATTCACTCCGATAACGTTCGTAAATCGTAATTCCATAGCTTTATCATAGTCTTTCTATCCCCAGATAATAAAGCACTCGATAATACACTCGATAATAAAGCACTCTTATTATCGAGTGCTTTATGACCAGATAGTTGTGAGCGACATCGTTAGTATGCGTTAGTGCAACATCTGTGCCTTTTGAACGCGTATTTTTTATCAGTTTATTATCAGTTAGGTATATTTCTATATGTATCTTTCATTAACTGTGTGTGTATAAATAAAATCAATAGTTTCAGCAGGAATGGTAAACATCGACACATCAATGAATTTATAGTATCGATGTTGGCATCGATGTTTTTCCTGCTACTGCATTATCGATGTTGTTATTTGTTATACGCCTCTCAGATGGCAGCACTGTTTTTCTAGTTTCAGCGCTCATAGCAGCTGATTTGTAAGTTCTGATTCGGAAACTTCTGATTTTGAAGGCTTTGACTAATAAAATATATCTTAAAAATATTGAATTTTGGTTTCTTTATTGAATTTCTTATAAAATGCGGTTATACAAAACGGACCGTGTGTGATGGGAGGGGGGGGGGGGGA
>JAHWFO010026190.1:707450-731218 GCA_023313115.1 Rhysida immarginata
CCGTATCGGCCGCTGCAGCGCTTCTGCCGGAAATTTAACATTTTTGTTTAATATTGGCGTGTGCGGCGTATCAGCCGCCGCGGCGTTACTCCCGAAAATTATGGTAAATGTTTGTTTTCATAACGTTAGGTACCGTAAATCTTCTACTATAATGCGAATTTTTTTGGCCTAAATAAAGCATCTAAATTTGCTGGGTCGTATTATACAAGAGGATAAAAATCGGCCCTCCGACAACTGCGGCCGGAGGAGGTTTTGTCCAGAGGAGTTTTTGTCCTGATAACATTACCGTATATTATACATTAATTACATTGCATATTCAGTATCCAGTTCATTATACAATAAATTAATTCACTTTTTATTCGAATTTCTCATCGCCAACATCTAACAACATCAAAAATAACTTCTCCCAAACATCGATACTTCTAAATAGGCCTATTTCCAAACTGCCTCGCACCAAAGCCTACAAGAAAGCTTATGCAGTAAAAATATTAAACTGAATAAAGATTACTTGTCTTTTTATTAAGAAAATTGATGTACTGTTGTGTTTTTTTGTCGATGTGCAAGTGAGAAAGCTTTCCATCTCAATGTAGGGCTATAAACTTCCAAACTGCCTCGATGAAGTCGAGGCAGTTGCTTTTGTCAAAGTTGCTTTCTGTGCTGATGACATTCAGACATTAATTACATTGCATATACAGTGTCCAGTTCATTATACGATAAATTAATTCACTTTTTATTCGAATTTCTCATCGCCAACATCTAACAACATCTGAAATAACTTCCAAAGATCGATATAAACTCGCTTTTATGGGGCAAATGTTCCAAAATTAAATTGAATCAGAAACAGACGCAGATGAATCAGATTTTGAAGGTTTTTGAATATTAAATATCCAGACTATTTAAAAATAAAGATTTTTTTTTTCTGTATAAGTTTGCACATTTTATTTCTCGCAAGGAGTCAAAAATGGGGGTCGCATTATACAAGAGGATAGGATTTTTGCCGATTTTTTGAGCCGAAAAAGTGGAGTCGCATTATACAAGAGGTCGCATTATAGTAGAAGATTTACGGTAGGTTAAGATGGGAACGGGACAAAATGCAACTTAGGGTCATGTACAGTCAATTCTCGTTAATACGAAACTGGGTAATACGAAATGCCGGTTAATAAGAAAACATTGTGTGGCCCGTCCCCGAAAAAGCAATTACTATGTAAAATTCTCTGCTTTATACGAACATATTTTTATTAAAATACGGTTTATACGAAGGTAAATTTCATAATTTTATTGAAAAATAGACCTTTTAGGAACAATTTTAATGAAAAAATTTCAGATTTCGAAGTGTAAATTTAATAAAAATAATTTTCAAAGTCATTTCATATGTGATTGCTTCTGAATTACAGTATTCGAATAAATGAATACTCGATTTTTTTAATCAGTCGATATTCGATAAAAAAACATCGGTTATTTAGTCGAATTTTTCAAACTAACGGGAAATCTGATTCGCTAAATCTTAATCACGTGCTTTGAAGCTAACGGGAAATCTGATTCGCGAAATCTGATTGGTTAAGCTATTCAGATCTGAAATCCTGTCACATGGCGCTCAAATCTTTATTTAAACAAGTGCAATATCGGTATTGTTTCAAAATCAATTTTCTCATCGCTACAACGCAGTTATCTACAGTCAGGAATTTTATTCAATGTCAGCTTCAAGCAAAAGGAAACGAAAGGATCTTTCATTAGATCTGAAGTTACAACGCTGACGAAACCGCCCTATTTTATAATCTTCTGCCCGAGAAATCTTATCATTTAAAAGGTGAAAAGTGTCATGGAGGTATGCATGCGTCATTTAAACTTTATTGTATTTTTACCGATAATTTTGTACATGTATCTAATGTTTTTTTACGGTATCTTTCATAGGGAAAAGTAGCAAAGAACGGTTGTCAGTATTATTATGTACAAATATGGATGGCACTGACAAGAAAAAGCCGATAGTTATTGGCAAATTCGCCAGGCCACGCTGTTTTAAAAACGTAAAAAATTTGCCCGTTATTTATTTCAACAATAAAAAAAATCGTTTTAGCGCGAAAACAAACTGTTATTACAGATTTTTTTAGGAGAGATGAATAAAAATTATTTCTAACTTAAAGTATTCTATTTCCGTGCTTATTTCATAACACTTTTAGTATTGTTGGTTTATACGAAATACGAATAATACGAAAAAATTTCTTGGTCCCCACGATTTCGTATTAACGAGAATTGACTGTATTATTAAATAATATCGATTCTTTTCCTCTATGTTTTTTTAAATGAATATTTTACTTCTATAGAATAAGATACTCATTAGTGATGGGCGATGTTTGATACCATTATCGTGTATTGAAAATTTATTCATACACATCAAAAAATTCTGTTCTGCTTTATGAGGAAACATAAACATTCTTAATCGGATAGTATCAAGTATGAAAATCAACTGGTAATGGGTTGAGTATTTCTGACATTTTTCAATGTAGAGTTCTTTTTCAGAGTTTTGAATTATATGGACACTACCCGAATATCTGACATATACAGGGTGGTCCATAAGTCTGTTCCCCCACCCCCTTTTATTTTTTGAACCGAAGCAGATATGTCTATTTTGATGAATCCAATGAATAGGAAGTTGTGGGTGGCCTATGCCATGGTGCACTTTTCATCATCCTAAATATGCAAATTAGGACACATTCAAAATTTATCTCAAAAACTGTAAGGGACAGAGAAAAAAACCCAATTGCAAACTTGTTCAGCATAAGAAAACAAACAAAACAAAAAAAAAAAATCATCCAAATCGGACCAACCAATCACCGACAATCAGAAGATCATGTTGACCATTTCCGGAACATTGTAGCTTGCCATCCTGGAATTGTTCTGTCTTCTGTGTGCTGAAACATGCCTTTTATTTGCTTTTCCGCATCAAAGTGAATGGTAATTTATGTTAATTTTTTGATTTGCATGCTCTACATGGCGGAAATATCAACGTTCAGTTTTCCTTGTGCCGTGTGACTGTTTGTAAGCTACAAACAGTCACTTTGTGATTGTGGGTGATTGGTTGGTCCGATTTGGATGATTTTTTTTGTTTTGTTTGTTTTTTTATGCTGAACAAGTTTGCAATTGGGTTTTTTTCTCTATCCCTTACGGTTTTTGAGATAAATTTTGAATGTGTCCTAATTTGCAAATTTGGGATGATGAAAAGTGCACCATGGGATAGGCCACCCACAACTTCCTATTCATTGGATTCATCAAATTGACATATCTGCTTCGGTTCAAAAAATAAAAGGGGCGGGGGGGATAGACTTATGGACCACCCTGTATAGTGCATGGCGTAATTATGTAATTTAAAACATTAATGGGATTTCACTGCCGAAAACGTGGACCGTATAGAAAGCCATCTCTTTACCAACCTAACCTAATGATTAGTGATGTGTGATATTCATTTGCAGTTAGTCGAATAGACTAATCGAATAAAATTTAGTAGTAATCGGCGATTTTATTCGAATGGCTTGGAAATTTATTCAATTAAATCACACAAAACGACTAATTTTTTTAAAGAAATTAACAGGGTGTCTAGCAAAACGATTTCGTAAAATTCCCTGCCTTTTTCCGGGGATGAGCCTTCGGATTAGTTTAATAATGAAAACAATAAAACGCCGGAATGAATCGAAATAATCGAATAAAAAAATTCGATATAGTTACGACTATATCGAGTTGGAATTATTCGACTCTTTTAGTCGACTAAGGACCAAAATATCGTGATATTTATTGATATCGAAGAATATCGCACACCTTATGGGTGATACTTTAGTATCGCATATTTTAGAGTCATCGATACTGTAAGAATTTTCGCATTCGATACATCCTATATTAGAATTTTTATGTCTCTACTCATAAAGCAGGACAGAAACCTGATGTGTATGGAATAAACTTTTAATACCACGATACAAATATCAAATATTGCCTATCACTAATGAGTATCTCATTCTATAGAAGTAAAATATTCATTTAAAAAGACATACAAGAAAAGACTTGATATTACTAAATAATACAAGACCTTGAGTTGCATTTTGTTCGGTTCCCATCTTAACCTACCTAACGATATGAAAACAAACATTTATTTAAAAACGACATACAAAAAAGAATAATTTTATAGGTCCATACAATATGCTTGCTTAGTAGAAAGAATTAAATAGATTTGTCTCATAAGATTCGTTATACGAAATAACCTCCTTTAAACATTTTTTTTCCCATTAAATGAATTATATTGCCGAAAACATCTCTTTACGCTGAATGTCCAAATGTCGATGAAATGCAGGCATTTCTCTGTCGGTTAAATTTCCGTTCGGTCATATGTCCGTCGGTGAAATGTCCGTTCGACCAAATGTCCATTCGGTCGAATGTCCGTTCGGCCAAATGACCGGGTTCCGTTAGTTCTAGAGTATGGGGGGGGGGGGTGTGAGAAAGAAATTGCAAGGTGAATTACTTGTTCCAATGATAATTTCAACCGTTCCAATTCCTGCTGTTGACGTGTCACACTTATCTTCAGCTCCTCGATTTTCTGATTGTACGTCGAAATCTCTGCCTGTAATTTCTGCCGTTTGCTTTCAAGATCCCTTAACTCATTGCTAACAGAAAGCTTAATTCGCAGGAGTTCCTCTATCCGGAATCGCAAATCCGAAATTCTGGGAGAGTTGTAATCCTCCAAAGCTTCGAGTTTAAACCGAGAATGGCGGACTTCTTGTTGCAATGAATTGCTGTCATTCACCTTAAAATGAAAAAAACAAAAACATTTGAGAACATTTCAACAGGGTTTTTTTTTAAAGGAGAATGTTTTATTCTGCCCTTGATGAAATTTTGCACGCTTGATCTTCAAAGCATGAGGAAGGTCACTGTCTACCTCAGATTTCGGAAAAATAATACCGTAAATACTCGAGAATAAGTCGCAAAATTTTTATACCCAATTTTGAGTGAAAAAACAGGGGTGTGACGTTTACTCAAGCCTAGCTAAAACTACCTGTCGATGGGCTGCCTATCGATGTTGATATAGTTTGTTTCGTTACCAGCTGTTGCAATGTTTGATTGAATAGCAAACAAGTAATTATTTTATTCCACTTAAATTTATCAAATTAATATCTATTTATTATTGTTAACGGTAATCAGCCTCATGAAAATTATTTATCTTTGGATAATATCGAGAAAACTAAATTCGAAGGAGATATAAACACGACTTCGCTTCGCATGCTGCCATTTTGAATAAATTAACAAACACAGCCAAGAAGATAGCAGGAGTTGACATGACAGTGGTCACCTTGTGAGGGAGATTAGAGCGGACATTTCGGAAAAAAAAAACAAAAAAAAACATGTGAAGAGAAAATTATGTGCGAGCGAGTGTGAGAGAGCAAAGAACACTCATGTGGCATGTGTTCACAAGAAAGACATTTGTAACAGCCAAGCTGTCGGGAGAGTCACAACCGCCTATAATGAGACAAGCATTGCGGGTGAAGAGCCACAAGACACTCAATGTTGATCAGGAATGAGACAGCACAGCAGCGGAGGCGAGTGCGTCGACTTGGGCAGCAGACATCGCCAGTTTATGCGGGGCACAATGGCAAGGAAAAAGGAGAGAGCGGCTGTTATAAGCAGATGTGGGAGTTTGGGGACGATAAAGTATAACTTTGCTTCATGAACCCAAGCGGCCGGCTGCCTCTAACCCTGATTTGAAGGAAAATGACGGAACGACTGGAGCAGCGTTACTGCATCAAATTTTGATGGTGTGATGGTGCTCCATTCTGTTGAAAGGGAATATCGGGCCATAGTTCATCTAATTGCGGGAATACAAAATTCGGCAACACGTCCAGATCTGTAATGCAAGTAACGGTTGCTTCTGCAAAGAAGAAGGGTCCTAGTACACGATCGTGCATAAGCCCGCGCCAGAAAATGACTTTTGGGCTGTCTCCTTCCATGTCATGGATGCAGTGTGAGTTTTCAGATCCCCAAATGAGAACATTGTGGCAGTTAAAATGCCTGGAAACATGGAATGTCGCCTTGTCGGAAAACACAACACGCCGAAGAAAATCCCCATCTTCTTCAATCCTGTTTAACATACAGCAAAATTTGTATGTTTTGGTTTGTCATCTGGTTGGAGAGCTTGTACAAGCTGAATCTTGTATGGATACAATTGCAACATCTTCGTACGATTTTATTACTGTGTCCTCATCGATTTTCTAGACCTCTGATCAAACAACTCTCTAACTCTTTCCACATCCTCATCTGCTATGCTTGGGTGGCCTGAACATATTTGCATAGCACGTTGCCTGTTTCCAAAAACCTCTTCTCCCGATCCAAAATGCTGTTTTGACACAGTGGATTCTTATTACGAGGGTGGGCTGAAAAGTAATGCCTCCATGGCTGTAACTTTTTTATTTTAACAACCGATTTTCAAAATTATTTTTGTATCTGATACTCACATTTGTCCTCTATGTAATGCACTATTCACTTTTTGACATAGTCCCCATCCCATTACACGCATTGTACGAACGCGTGACTAGTCGGGTGAACCCGTCGGAGAGGAATTCCGGGGTTGTTGTCGACACCAAGACCGAACGGCAGGTTTCACCTCGTCGTCAGAACGCAACTCATGCCCCTTAAGGTGCTCTTTCCTCTTTGGGAAGTGGTGGAAGTCGCAAGGTGCAAAGTCTTTCATTTTTGAACTGCAGTTTTTCATCTTTGAACTGTAGGCGCTGCAACCCCCTCTCATGTGTGGCGAATGTGTGCGTACGAGCTGCAGAAGAGGATCCAAAGCTGCCATTCAATCCTTGTGTCGACGACAACCCCGGAATTCCTCTCCGACGGGTTCACCTGACTAGTCACGCGTTGGCGAAATGTGTGGAAAGGGATGGGGACTATGTCGAAAAGTGAATAGTGCATTACATAGAGGACAAATGGGAGTATCAGATACAAAAAGAATTTTGAAAATCAGTTAAAAAATAAAAAAGTTACAGCCATGGAGGCATTACTTTTCAGCCCACCCTCGTAAATTGTCTTCGAAATTTTCTCTGCGTCTGAGTCACTAATTTTGTTCAGTTAAACCAACACACTGTCCGTGCTCTGTCCTGTGGAGTAACCATCTTTTGTTTTAATAACCCAGACGCAAGTTCCCGCACTCTAGCGGCGAAATTGGGAAACACAATAAAGCTTTTTCAGTTACAGTTTCATATATTAAAACCCGTTTCTGTTTATCTTTATTAGTTTTTTGGCAATACACAGATAAGGGGGCAGCCGTAGCCCAGTTGTCTCGCCTTTGCTCAAGGCAATGGTGGAGTTAAGCAACCTTGGGCACGGCTAATCACAGGTTGGGTGACCACCTGGAAATTTCCATCTTCCCCCGTGCTTCGGAGGGCACGTAAAGCCGTCGGTCCTGGCTGCTGCGACCATCATACAGCAGTTGTTAAGATATAGGGATGGTGCAAAACTCCCTCGATACCAGATAACGATAATACACAGATAAAATGTGCCAGACCCTTTATGTACACCCTGTATATCTCATGACGAACAATGCAAGACAAAGTTTGCGCTTCTATAAATAAGGTTCAATTTATAATACGGAGGGTTGATTCAGATAAAATGAGACGACTTTGCAGTTCTGTTACGATAGTGTAATACCATGGTGCCACCATCGGTTGTGTTCGATGTGAGAACCACGTTATTGGACTATCGCCTGGCACCGTAATTTCCAGTGAAGTAGGCTGAATTTGAGGGACTCCATAGGAAGTTCATTCCACACCTGCTGACACACTTTCCATAGCTCATCAACGGTTCTTGGTCGGCGACTTCCGAGCCGTCGTTTCAGGAGACCATAACCACAGAAATCCATCGGTGATGCGTCAGGAGATTTTACAGGCACATGTGAGAAGAGAATAACTCGTATGCTCATCTCCTGTTCCATCTTCCATGGACCTTTGATTTTTGACGTCGCTCCAGCCCAAGATTGTCATGAATTATTCTGGAGAATGTTGCCTGTGAAATACCTTTCCTTTGGGCTAGATTTCTCTGTGTGGGGGGATTTTCTTTCACCACTTCAGACGGATTTCTCGCACCACCTGAGCTGGGTGTGTTGGCTGGGGCTTATTTCTGGTCTGCTTCTCTGCTCGTCCACGTTCATTAGATGGTCCCAATTTGTTCTTTATGATTATTTGACCCACAGTAGCTTTGGATACCATATTACCTTTTCTTTTGCATAATTCCACAATGCACGAAAGACTGAAGTTAGTGTCGGAAAGGCCAAAAAGCTGTGATTTTGGAAGCCATGTTTCAGCGCAAAATGTCCCAAATAACAGCAACAAGTGTATACAAAGCTAATCCCCATGAATAGTGGACGAGTCATGCAAATCACATTCCGTCAAGGTCATACACGGTGTTTAAAGTCATCTCATTTTATCTGAATCAACCCTCCGTAATGCATAGAATTCCTGTTGTTCAGGCTTTTCTTAGAATTGATACTATTCTAAGTACTGTAAATACTGTATTTAGCGCTGGACCTGAAATACCGGCCTGCCTGCATTAAGCGCCTGGGGGTCCGCTGAATTTTTGCAAATAAGCGCCGGACCTTCAATAACCGCCCGGGCGCTTATTTTAGTTCATTTCGTGGATATTTCTTCTCTTGCTGCTTTCTCGCTGGAATGTTTACTCTCCCAAATGCCACTGCTAAACCGGAAATTAGATGCCAGCACGATTGTCTTCTAATTTCTTGCTTTTAATTTTGGATTCAGTCAAGCAATGTAGCTGATGAAAAATGAAAACGTCACAGTTATAGTATCAATTTTAATCTCGCAACAGCAAAACCATTCTACAGAGGCTACAGCCAAACAGTTTAGCATTGATCCTAATACCCCGTCCGCACTGCAAAAAATAAGCTAGCCTAAGTTGATAAGCTAGCTTAAACTGCAGTGTGAACGATTCTAGCTTTTGTTGGGCTAGCCCAGATTCTGATAAGCTAGCTTATGATGGGCTAGATTTTTAAACTAGCTTATCCAGTTGAGCCACAAACGCACTGCATCATGGGATACGTTTTTCCCATGATTCCGTAGTTTTGGAGCATTTCGCTTGCTTGGCTTGACCAAGGTTATAAGATCGTGCTACTTTGTAATTTACGAGGGTTGTACCAAAAGTAAGGTTCCCATATTTTTTACAAGTAGAAAACATTGTTTATTGTTATTAATTTATACATCGTTGAAAAGCTTACACTGTTGTCTATTTTTCAACATAGTCTCCATTTTTTTCGACACACTTTTGAAGACGGTGCTCCAGCTTTTGTATTCCTAAGTCGAAGAAGTCTCCCGCCAATCCGTCGAGGAAGCGTGTGCCGTGGGAACCTTCAGGAATGCGTTCGACAAGTTCACGGACAGTGACCCTCCGATCTTTCAGCAGCTCACTGTTGATCTTCTGGGCAATCGAATCCGAAACCGGCGGTCTTCCACTCCGTTCTTCATCGTGAACTTCCATGCGACCCTCAGCAAAAGCCCTGCACCATTTTCGGACGTGCTGAACGGACATGTACTTTTCACCATAAACCTCAGTCAGTTGCCGATGAATCTCCACGGGCGGTAACTTCCTTGCGTGGAGAAACCGGATTACTGCTCGAACTTCGCACTTGGCGGGAGCAGCGATCAACACTTCCATCTCTGACGGCTGCCAAGCATCAACTAGCCTAGCACCTTCCCTCGAGGCTGTAGCTCATTGGGAACCTTACTTTTGGTACAACCCTCGTATATGGCTGCACCAACACCAATAAGTATAGAAAAAAATGAAAAAAAAAGGAAAACTGGACTACGGAGGAAGTTTGCATTTTGAGATTTGGGGCGAAAATATCGACGACCTGCGACACGTCAAACGTAACCGGATCGTGTATAGCGGTCGAATTGTAGGCTAGTTTTAGAGCACTTCAGTGCGAACGACCTAGTCTACAACTTAAGCCAAGATAGGGGGTGGCCGTGGCCTGGTTGTCTCGTCGGTTGGCTTGCCAATCGATGGAGTTCAGCAACTTCAGGCGCGGCCAGCTGCTGGTTGGGAGACGGCCAGGGCTTGAGGGCCACTGCTGGCGGGACAGCTATTTGGGGCGTGGCTGTTGGGGGACTTTAGTCTGACCCATTTGCCGATTGACCATAGCTGGTTTTCCAGCAGTTGGTGACAGCCTCTGGTTCGTTTATCCCCAGCAGCTCTTCCATCATGAAACCCCCCGTGCTTCGGAGGGCACGTTAAGCCGTCGGTCCCGGCTGCTACTGTCATCTCGTAGCAGTCGTTATTTACTGGGATGGCGTAAAACTCCCTCGTAGGAGTAGGTGCCGCAGATTATCTACCCTCTGTACTAGAGAAGCCAAGATATCTAGCTTATCGAATAGGCTAGCTCAACAATAAGCTAGCCCAGCAGTGTGGACGGGGTATTACGGGAATGGAAAACACAGCAGGATACTTTAGAAGAGATGAAGGAGAAGGGCGAGAATTATGCATATTAGTATCCGTGACAGTTGTGCAGAATTTTATAAGCGCCGGACCTGTAATACCAGCCCGCCTGCATTAAGCGCCTGGGGGTCCGCTGTAATACCAGCCCCGGCGCTTAATACGTATTTACGGTACTTAACATTTTCTTGAAAATCTCTAAAAATTAGCACTAACTGAAGATAAAGGAGAGTTAGGAGACTATTGAGAAAGAGTGGAAAGGCGACAGAAGAAGCACGTATTGAAAAAAAAGGGGGGGGGGTGTATGAGTTGCTCTGAGGGCGGGATTGGTCACATAGTTCAATTACCATAAAGTTATGCTAACTCACCTTGGACAGGTAATAATGAGTAACGAGTGGCACAAGCACGAGGATGATGAGGAGAATTGCAATGAGTCTTGAGAGGCGAATTTGGAAAATCCAATTGCACATATTTTGATGAAGCCTATAGATGGGGACATCAATCTGTGCCATTTGATCCTACAGAATAAACCAAAATAAAAAAAAAAAAGTACTCAAAAACAACAACATCTTCTAAGTACCCACTCATCGTTATCCGACATCAGCCGCAAATGTCTTACCTGATTTGATCGAATACTATCTCATTTATCACAATGGGGGAGGAATATTTTGAGTTATTGATTATTGTTATGGGAATCACAACAGGCAAGACCGTGGTCGTCCTGACTCACCAGCATTTTTCTATGGGATTTCGGCGCATCAACAATAGACAAGTCACAACGTTAGAATCGCACTGTACTCATAGGCAAGTCATTGAAAATGCATATAAAACGTTCTTTTAACTCTTTTCACATGATTCACACCACAACACTAACATAGTCACGAAAAAAAATGAGTTTTTAATGAGAATGCAAAACGCATTACAAGGCTACGAGGCATCTTGATCCGACGAGCATCGAGTTCAGCTTACGAGAGGGACAGGTGCCTTATTGGTATCAATGCTGCTTTATTTTCTAAAACACTTACATCAAATTGAAACTAATCTCATAGTATTGGGCATATTGGCGTTTAAAATATTTTTATTGTAATAAATTACTCGATCATTAACACAAAGATCATTAATCATACAACCGTGTCCTCCTCGTTGGTATATTACCACCACAGAAAGCGACCATTTTGGAAAAACAGCTTCCGGTCATGCGCAGAAATGCTTTACATTTTTATGATAGGCTGTTTATACCAAAATTATATTAAAGAAAAATAAAACCAATAAAATATACTTTATTTTACAAATTTATATATTATAAAAATATTTATCTAATAAAATATAATAATAATATAAAAAACGTGTGGAGAAAAAAAACGATTAATATAATTTGAAACAAAATCTAATTTTGTAACATTTATCCCACTATAGCCTCGCTTGCCTACGCTTTCCTGGGCAACGACCAGACGCAAGTACACGAAATTATCCATCCCATCAGCTAATCTATTTTGAGGATTTGTCATATGACGAATTGGCAACCGATGGTTTACAGCTATGGTAAGACACTGAAACTACATTACACTTCAATGTAAACATTAATCTTACTTTTATTCAAGCGCAAAGTGCATGTATAAAATCTTAGATTGACTTGAATGTCAAAATGCGCGTATGGGTTATGAGTTCATATTCCAAATACTCCATACACATCATCATCATCATCACGTGGATTTAATAGATTTGTCAATAAACCAACCGTTCGATCATTATAGACATTTAGTTGAAATACTTCAAATGTTATATACGATTGTCATAAAGTATAATAGGAGGCTGTTAGCTTTGAATGCCTATTCTCTTTAAGCGATTCCTAATCTGCATGCTTAAGTGGATCATATGCGATAATCTTAGAGTGGGATGAAAGGGATGTGAAAGTTAAGAGAATTTAAAATCACTGACATTTTAAGGAAATGATATTTCTGAAGAGAAAGCATTGTTCTGATTTGAAAATCCTCACAATAATCACATTAATATTTTTATAATCGAGTGATGGAAATGATTGTCTTATCATCATCAGTGGTCGGTGGCACCAGGCAAATCACATGACGATAATGCATGGGCTAGTGCAAATTCGGTTCAATAATTATTAAAACTCTTACCATTAACTTAACGAGACTCTCCCTAACCTAATCTAACCTAACCACCTGTTCAGATATAGAACCCATTTTTTTTTAAAATATTAAATGTTATTATTATTATTATTATTGGTGTACAATGCTAAATTGACTTAAGCATAGATGAGATAACAAGGATCTTTTATTTTAAAAAATCTTGTAAACATTCAAGGAGGAGCTTTAGTTATGAAGCAGAAATACATTTATACATTTATTAACAAGTCATTAATCCCCTCGAATAGGGTAAGGAAGTAGCGGACCCTATGGTCATCTATTTATCTGCACTTTTTATCTCCCTCCCCCCCTTCCCCCAAGTTCTTTAATCAAAAAATTAATTTTCTCTAATGTAGTATGTAGAAAATGTAGAAGAGCTCTGTCTTTTTTCCTTTCTCATCATTTCCGGTTGTATGATATATCACATGCCATATGTTGACATAGTTCTAAAGACCAAGTGATTGCCACCCCTGCAATTCCGATGCCACCGAAACAATTGGGCCTAAACTTCTTAGTAATGTAGAACTTGCCTACAAGAATCTGGATACTGAATTTCATTCCTTTATATACCTAAATACAGGCCTCGAAGTTCTCCTATGTTTCCTATATTATGAAGAAATCGTTCAAAAATGTCCTATACATACTTACTTCTCAAACCCGCTTATCCGTTAGGGTCGCGGGGGCAGCAGCCCTATGGAGGATCTCCAGCGATCGCGATCTTCCGCCATCAGGCGCATGTAATATCCAAGCGACTCGAACCCAGATTCTCCATGTAGTCTAGCCACCTGGTTCTAGGCCGACCCCTTGGTCTCTTACATACCAGCTTGGAAAATAACAACTGCCTAGGAAGACTAGTTTGTGGCATCCGTATCATGTGGCCATACCAGCGCAAGTGAGATCTCTCGATGCGGAGAAGTAGCGGCTCAACACCTAAAGATTCCCTTATTGTGCTGCTGTACACTCTATCTAGTAGGGTAACACCTGCCACACCTCTCAGAAATCTTGTACCCGCGATCGCACTCTTTCAGTCATTACCCAAGCCTCATGACCATAGGTGAGAATGGGGACAAAGATAGATTTGAAGACGGAGAGCTTGACTTTGTTACTCAGCTCTCGCTTCATTACCATGGATCGCCACAGTTCACGTCTGACACAGCTTGCTGCACCGATCCAAGCATCCAATTCTTTCTCCTGCCGTCCATCACTCGTGAATGCAATCCCGAGATACTTGAATTTTTCCACCTGTCTCAATGAGGCTCCCCTAACATGGAGAGCGCACTGAGCAGGCTGTCTCGAAAGGACCAGAACCTCGGTTTTAGCCACACTGATCATCATCCCAGCTTATTCACATTTGGCTGCAAACCGGTCTAGTGCATGCTGAAGGTTCGTGCGAGAAGACCCAAGTAGGACAAGGTCGTCCGCAATGAGCAACCTCTCCACCAGGCAGTCGCCCACACAAACACACTCATCGCCTTGGCTGCCCCTGTCTATCCCAATGTCCTATATATCTCCTATATTTCGTATCCTCCTATATTTTAATAAATAGTCTAACTGATACTGCATTAGAAACATTACCAATATGTCTATTCATCCAAAATTCAATCAACGGAAAAATTGCAGCAGAAAAAAAAACTCCTTTGCATTTGAATCGCTAATTTTCCAAAGGGCGTATGTCCACATGCATACATATTCAGACCAGGACCGAAAGTATTGTGTGTAATTCAGTAGCGGCAGCTAGGTGTTGATCCCAGCATTCAGTACGGGATCTAAAAGCTAGGACGATTAATCGTATTATTTAGAGCATACTTTGATGTTTTGCCATCTGGTGGTCAAAATAACAGCTGGATCGCGTTTAAATGGGAGTGTCAGTTAATATCGCAAATATATCACAACCGCACTATTACATCGTCATGAGTTTCGTGGCCAGTTACTCGAAAGAAAAAACCATGAGTAACGTTTGGCAATACCGGAATAACTGTCAACAAAATCACGTGACGTGCTCATGGCATTACATTGGCAGCAATTATACTCTGTGCAATAAAAGAAAAAACTGGCATGATGCCAGAATCTGCTATTAGCCAATCAGAAGCCTGGCTGAGCGCTCAGTTAGGCTTCTGATTTGCTAACAGCCCATTTCTGGCACCACGCCCAGTTTTTTCTTTTATTGCACAGAGTAAAAAGAATTTCGTTCTGACATATTTCAAATGAAACTAGCATATAATGCACTTTAATGTACCAGTATATTCAATATTATACACAAGTTCGTTAGGTCGAAGTTCGTTTGAACTCATCCCCCCCCCCCCCCCCCTGTGCGGGGCGACAGAAAAGTCAATGGAAAATTGAGAAAAAAAGCAAATTATATAGTATAAATGTAAATAAATAAATAAATAAAAATATACAATAAACAAAAATGTGGATCGCGTTAATTAATATAAACAGGCCTATAATGCATCGAAATAGTATCCTATATTTTTTTGTATAAGCTCCTATATTTTTTTAATTGCTCACTTCGAGGCCTGTATTTTGCAACATATAACAATAGAAAAAAAAAATACGACCCCTCAATACCTTCGTCAACACGTGATCATTGAATAAAGTTGTCTTTACATTCCATGATCTTTCTTATCCGCCTTGGTACGGGGTGAATCAAAACGTAAGTTACACTCTGAAACTGTAAAAACGGATATAAGTTAAGAACCCATACACACATTCTGAGGAAACGTGCCTCATTTATTTCACTTTTCTACATTATCACCCAACAATTGTAAACATTTGAAATTAACTTTTCCATACCACTGTGGTAAAAATCGGCTCCAGCATTTCTCAACCTGTCAGCAATGCATCTTTGACATCGTCATCAGTGCAGAAGTGTTTTCCTCCCAGGTCATATTTCATTGTCCAGAATCATCTCATTAACACGGGCGATGTGCTCAGGAGTGTTGGAAGTGGATGGTCTTCCTGCGCGGTATTCGTCCATCAAATTTGAGCGCTCATTTTCGAACTGCTGGCACCACTTCACAATTGCAGGACGAGAAATCACATTATCCCTGTAGACACTGCAAATTTCCTTATGGATTTGAGCGCAATTTAAGCCTTTCACCCACAAAAAACGGATTGTTCCACGAATCTCAACTTTGAGTGTATAACCAGTTGCTGAGTCATGACAACAAAGCTTCAACACGGGGGATCATGCCATGTTGCAATTATAGACAAATACAGGCAACATCCTTAAAAACGGCGAATGAAGTTGGCGCTCTTTGATCACAGATGGTGCTGAGTGTAACTTACTCTTTGATTCACCCTCGTATATGGTTCTTGCTAAGCTTTTCATAAGCACCATCTTCCAAAAATTTTTTTATGATCCCCACTTTAAGAAACACTGTTCTATGCCATTTATATTGAGAAAGCAATACTGTAAATTCCCTTGTACAGTGGTACCTCGACATACGAGTGCCCTAACATACGAGTGTTTTGAGATACGAGCCACTGAGCGAGCGATATTTTGCTTTGAGATGCGAGGAACCTCACCTAACCTGGAAATCTAATCCTAACTCAATGGAACACAGGTTAAGGGAGCCAAAACCAAAATGGACCATTAATGCTGGGCTGTTTTCATCAATCCTCACCAGATGGTGATAGCCAACATTGTCCATGTAGTGCCATTAATGTAATGACCGCCTCGTCTGCACACGACTTCAACATGCGGGGCGCATGTTGGTGTCGTGTGCAGCGTCTAACTGTTTCTCCCGCCTCAGACGAAGCATTTTTGATAAGTTGGGTTCACGTTTTTTGCTTTTTGTACATTTACAAAACATTATCACATTTATTTTTATAAATAATAAAGGTTTCTTCTTGTAAATACATTTTTCTTATTCAAAAACACGTAACAAAAACAATTGAGGTGGTGTTTTTGGAGCTGGAACGGATTAATAGCATTTCAATTAATTTCAATGGGAAAAATTGCTTTGAGATACGAGCAAGGTTACGGAACGAATTAAGCTCGTATGTCGAGGTACCATTGTATAATGTAATGCGAAAATTTTTGGTTTGAATTATGAGATTCTATGAATGGTCAGGTTAGTCAATGGGAATGAAAACGAAAGTGAAAGAAACTACTGCTGCAGTATTTGCAGGCCTCGAAGTTCTCCTATATTATGAAGAAATCGTTCAAAAATGTCCTATATATCTCCTACATTTCGTATCCTCCTATATTTTAATAAATAGTTTAACTGCTACTGCATTAGAAATATTACCAATATGTCTCTTCAGCCAAAATTCAATCAACGGCAATCATTAATTCAATATATGTAGTCAAAACCATCAGAAGAGTTCGAAATAAGTGGTTTTTAGAGTTATTCGGTATCGACTGTAAGCACATATTATGCATGCGTCAGTTTCCTTTTTGTATTTCAAATCTATACATATAATAAAACTATAACGTGTCCGTGGTTGTTCGCGCATCACGCAAAAACTACTGGATGGATTTTGATGAAACTTGGTATGGTTTTAGCTTGCAGTCTGCGCCTTCAACTGGGGTACTTTTTCTGCCTGAAAATGTCTCATTCCCACGGGAAAATTCCAAAACTGCACGATTGAATGGTAGTTAAACTTGCCAAAAGATGTCTTGCAAGTTTTTAAATTCGCACAGCAGTAGTTAAACTTTAAACTTGCCAATAGATGGCACCCGATAAAAGATATGCCTTCTAAGGGTGTGTCTAAAAAGTCCGACCAGTCGAAGGCCGTCGCGAACAGCTTGTCCATAAAGCAACGATCGGTCGCGATGAGCGTTTTCATAACGCGACCGGAGTCCAACGCCAGTCGGCTGCCTCGATGAGTAGAATCAAAATGGCGGACGAAAGTAGAAAATTCAAGTGTTCGAATGCCCAATATGTAATAAATATATTTTGGAGAAAGGAGATAGAGAAATACATCATTGGACAGCATCAAGAAACAAGAAATTAATACGAAAAAGAAAAGACTGGTGAAGAAAATTTATTTATGTACACAATTTTAATTCGTAGTAATTTAAATGATCAGGAAACTTGCTGCCACGCCATTTTGAAGCAGAATGCTCACGATTGCGCTGTCCATGAACGAACAAATGGAAGCAAACGGCCGCTGATCGTACCATGTGACCTGTTGGCGACCGGTCGGACTTTTTAGATACGCCCTAAATATGCCTTCCAGAAAGAGGAGAAATCTTTCTCAGGACTCCAGAAATGCTACGAAAATGAGCCAAATACAAATGAAGTAGCAATGGTTATAGCTTTTAACTTGCAGTTAGTGTAGTTATAGCTTATAGTGTGGGTCAACATTTAGGCTACTTTTTCCTCGGGAAAACATCCCATTCCCACGGAAAAACACAAACACTGGAACCATGCGATGTTCAAAAGCTTGCCAAAAGATGCCCAACGAGTGGTTTAGATTGCTTTACACCGCGATATGGTTAATTTTTTTCCTTTTGAGGTTAAAGAGTATACTACATAAAAGAATTCTACGACAAGGGTTGCCAACTCTCCTGTGTTGGGCTGGAGACTCCCGTATTGGTCTTTTTTCGCCGGACTCCAGTTTCAAACAGCCATTCTCCGGTATTGAGGCCATTACTGTGGGACTCTGTTTGAAGGTTTCGATTTCAGAAATAACTCAAAATCCTTAAGGGGGGAGGGGGTGGGTAAATCAGGACGGTTCAGAAAGTACGCCAGCCTGTGTAAAAAGACATCATGTGAAAAAACTCAATTTGTACAATAAGAAATGTTTAATATAGAAGAAAAATTAAATTTCAATGAAAATGTTAATATCTCTAAAAAATTATCAATTACCGTAATTTTCGGGAGTAACGCCGCGGCATTTCTGTTATTAAAAGTTAAAAATTCGGCGTGTGCGGCGTATCAGCCACCGCGGCCCTACTGCCGGAGATTTTACAAAAAAAAAAAAAAAAGATGATTCTACACATGATTTTAGGCCTACTTCATATCGTACGATTTAGACTGCCAGTCCACCCATGTTCATCGATCAACGTGAGCACTGCATTTAAAAACTTCCCGCCCTTATCGTTCACTACACGACCAACATTATCAACTGTTCAGCAGCAAGGCCTAAGAGCATTCGTGCAGGCAGTACTCGACGAAAAATGTATTCGGCACTGGAGGAAACGTATGCAGAAATATATTTTATGTAAGAAATTAAAAAATTTTCTCCACTGACATGCATATTACTTTTATTGAAGCTTATAAGAAAATTGTTTTTAGATTACCGATTGTGTGTGTGGTGATGGTGGGGGTGTGCGCCGTATAGGCCGCCGCGGCGCTACTGTCGGAGATTTTACATTTATGTTAAATTTTTGCTGCTGCGGCGTTACTCCCGAAAATTACGGTAGATTAGATGGAAAAATTTTGTTTGACGAAGGTGGCAACCCTAACTCCGGTTTTGATACTCTTTGTAGGTGGCAAATAACAGACTTCGAATTTTCCTTTGCGTATTGGTAGTTGCTGTTTAGTTTCTGTCCTTTGCCTGCAGTTTTTGAACTTTTTTTTTTTTTTTTTTGGGCGCTGACTTTCTCCGCACTGAGTTCTATGTGAGCGAAGCCGCGGGCACAATTAGTGTATAATAAAATTGTACTTTTTAAATTTTAGTCGTATGATGACGAGGGCTTCTCGGCGGGTTACGTCGTCGGTTCACTACCAAAAGATTTTGGATATGGACCAGAAGAAAATGATGCGGATCCTCACGAATCACTTAATGACCAAAAACCAAGAATACTACTTATGGGGCTAAGGAGGTAATACCATCGTAGTGCTATGAAAGTAGTTTGACATTTTTAGTTGACGTCCTATTTTATAATGGGACTGGTATTTTATTTTTTATTTTTATGTTTGTAAAATTGACATTTAAATAGATTGTTAAATTATACAGGGTGTTTCAAAATTATGTACAATAAATTTAGTGACATTATCTTCAGGTCAAAAGAAGACGAAAATGTTCTATAGCAGTTTGTCTGGTAACGATTTATTTACGCGATACAGCCAACTAAACCCGTGGCTCCAAATTACAGGAATTGTTCAAAGTGCCCGCCACCAGCTCGCACGCACGCTTTGGCTCGTTACATGAGCGACCGTCTGATGTCATGGAAGAGTTCCTCGCCAGCATTACGAACGGTTTGGCATGCATTTTCAATTCGTTGTCGCAGATCCATAATGTTAGGAACTTGTGTGCTGTAAACGATCGTTTTCACATGACCCCACAGAAAAAAGTCCAAGGGATTAAGGTCTGGTGATCTTGCGGCCAGGCTACCGGTCCACCTCGACCTATCCACCGATTCGTGTATGCAGCATTAAGGTGAAATGTGCTGGAGCGGCATCATGCATGAACCACATGTTAGATCTTATCAAAAGAGGAACATCTTCCAGTAATTCTGGCAATGCATTCTGCAGAAACAAAAGATACGTTCGCCCAGTCAATCGTGGCGGCAACACATAAGGGCCAATTAAGTTATTTCCGACAATTCCACACCAAAGGTTCACGGAGAAACGCTCTTGATGCGCTCTAGCTCTGGTAACGTGCGGGTTAGCATCTGCCCAATGGTGCCGGTTGTGAGAATTTACGATTCCTGTCCGGGTGAAGGTTGCTTCGTCCGTGAAAAGTATCTGGCGGAGACAACTAGGGTCTGCAGCATGACGACGTTGTATCCATTGGCAAAATCGTTGTCGGTGTGGATAGTCTGTTGGATTCAGTTGGAGGTGATATGGATGCAAAAGCTGACGGTGAAGAATGCGCCAAACAAATGAGTGCGGAATGTGTACCGTGGAAGAAACACGACGGGTGCTTGTCTGTGGTTCATCATGTATGATGTCAATTATCACATCCTCCTCATCCTGAGAATGTGCTACAGGCCGCCCTTGTCCTGTTTGACGGCCAAAGGAACCACGCTCCCTCAAATGTCTGTCGACAGATACAAATGTTGGGTTATTTGGCAAACGTCTATTCGGAAAGCGTTCTTGGTAGAGTCTTCTTGCTTCCACAGCATTTCCGTCCGCAAGACCATACATTAGGTGCATGTCAGTGCATGACTTTTTTTTTACGTAAATCGTAATGCGCATGTCAAAGCACGCAAACTTTCTGAAATTGATATTCCTAGTGGATGTACAGTAATGGAAACAACCTTACACAAATAATGGAACAAGCCTAAAGTAGGTTTAAATAGAACAAACCACTCAATCTAGTGTTGGGTCGAAACGCTGGAACTGCTAAAATATGGTCCGCTAACTACCGTGCTTCCCTACTCTATCATATTGGATTACTCGCAAACAAATCGTTTCCAGACAAAGCACTATAGAACATTTTTATCTTCTTTTGACCTGAAGAATATGTCACTAAATTTATTGTACATAATTTTGAAACGCCCTGTATAAAATCAGAGAACTAGACTGAGCATCTTAATCTGACATTTCATCGCGATATTTGTTAATTTTAATACGTTTCTTGTAACGTTAATTTTGTTAATTTTAATCTCACGTGTTTCTTCTTTACATTGCTAGTATAAATTCTAGAAATTGTTCGTTCATAACTGTTAATGGCATTTCTATTTCAGGAGCGGGAAATCTTCCATTCAAAAGGTAGTCTTTCATAAAATGTCGCCCAATGAAACGTTATTCCTGGAGAGCACCAACAAAATTATCAAAGATGGTAAGAAATTGCATTACATAAACATTTTAATGGAAGACACTACGTGGGCCTGGAATTTGCAAAGCTAAGGTAGACAAAAATTTACAGCATTTTATAGCCGTTTCCACAGAATTTGCCTTTCGGGTCATTCCATGTCAAACTACCAAATTTTAGAAATGGTTCCCGCTTGATGATCTCCAATTTTCTTTAAATTTTAACATAATGTTGATAAAGGTTTTGTAGCCGCCCCCACCCCCGCAAATGATATAGCTTACGTCAAGCTCGCATACGAGGTATGGGGTCGGGTAAGGGGAGGCTAAGGGTTCGGGACCGATTAATAAGTTCACCCTGATACAACGATATTTTTGTTATTAATCTCTTTAATTTCCATGCTGAACCAAGTTACGAGGGTTGTACCAAAAGTAAGGTTCCCATATTTTTTACAAGTAGAAAACATTGTTTATTGTTATTAATTTATACATCATTGAAAAGCTTACACTGTTGTCTATTTTTCAACATAGTCTCCATTTTTTTCGACACACTTTTGAAGACGTTGCTCCAGCTTTTGTATTCCTAAGTCGAAGAAGTCTCCCGCCAATCCGTAGAGGAAGCGTGTGCCGTGGGAACCTTCAGGAATGCGTTCGACAAGTTCACGGACAGTGACCCTCCGATCTTTCAGCAGCTCACTGTTGATCTTCTGGGCAATCGAATCCGAAACCGGCGGTCTTCCACTCCGTTCTTCGTCGTGAACTTCCGTGCGACCCTCAGCAAAAGCCCTGCACCATTTTCGGACGTGCCGAACGGACATGCACTTTTCACCATAAACCTCAGTCAGTTGCCGATGAATCTCCACGGGTGGTAACTTCCTTGCGTGGAGAAACGGGATTACTGCTCGAACCTCGCACTTGGCGGGAGCGGCGATCGACACTTCCATCTCTGACGGCTGCCAAGCGTACACTGAGCGCTGTAGCGAATCGCTCGAGAGTGGGCTCGAGAGTGCGTGAACCACTGCGCACGGCACTGTTGTCGGATTTAGCCTAGCACCTTCCCTCGAGGCTGTAGCTCATTGGGAACCTTACTTTTGGTACAACCCTCGTACATTTCAAATTTACATAAAACAGTATTTTAGTCTATTCATGTCTACTAGGGGCCCCTTAGTATAACTATCTTCCTAAGACAATACGCTATTCAGAGCGGCATGCACAGCTTGACTAAAGCAAATTGGCACTCGAGTTCGTTCATGGCTATTGGCCAGCATACAATCCTATACTAGCCATTTAGTGAGGGAACATGTGGGCTCTTAGCCACCCCGTCAGAAACTTCACCGCGCCTCCGAATAAGTATTTCTACTGACACGACGCTTGAACGCGTAACGCAACTACTTTGATTTCACAACAAAGGGGGGAGTGCAGAGACCCCTCTTGGCAGGCGCGAGAGACCTGACTTGACAGCCACTGGCGAGCCAAGAGTTCCGTTGGTGCATTCAGCAGTTTTGCTTCAACTTGAGCACTCAATACGGTGAACTTGACACATCAAGACTACCTCAAATGAAAGCCCTGTAGCGAATAGCCAATGCCATTTCACGAACGGGGTGCATAACTACCAACTAAGATCAATTAAATCAAAGTTACATTCTATAGTCTTTCAATTAATTCTTTTACAAGTCAGTTTACAAGCTATTATTGTGAGAGGTACAATAAACACTGCGTGGGTGTAGCGTCGTCACCGTGAACGTTCAAACAGTTGCTCTCTGCGGGAGGACCGACTGCATACGGAAACAGCACACTTTCTAGTGTTCGTTTAGCTTCTTGCCCACGATGTTTTAATGTAAAGTTAAGGTCACTCACCAAATATCTTCTTACTGCAACTTAACCAACTCTGTGTATCGCTCTGAATTCATTTCTGTAACGGGCTACTTAGGCAGCGGCACCATCGCTTCGATTCCCATCGACATCAATGTACGTATTCATCTCGCTTGCATGACGCATCCTAAGTCCGTTTCCAAATTCTCACAGCAAAGAAAAGACATAATAAAACTTGATTAAACAAAATAGTGAGTAATACTTCCCACATGTTCGCTTATTCGAACGTCGGAGACAATGAACACTCGAGCATAAGAATGGTACGTCTATCCTCAACGACGAAATTTTTTAAGAAAAAAAAAACAAACAAATATATACAAACTATATGCAGAACAACATGACGTATATCAATCTTGTGAATTGCGATCGCAACAATCCTCCGCTGGAAGCTGCTGTGATCTTCTTGGAATAACCTCCAACAATGGCAGCTGCAAAAGAGGATTAATTACGATCGCTCACGCAATAACAACAAACAACTCTTCAACAACGAAAACAAAACGCGATGCACTTTTATACTTTACAACACACGAAGACGCCTACAATAACAAATACCCATTACAAGAACGAAAAATAACCGCAACAAAATCCCATAAACATCGGTGCTAAAATTTCATACACTCGG
>JAHWFO010026190.1:731318-767273 GCA_023313115.1 Rhysida immarginata
CATCGGTGCTAAAATTTCATACACTCACCCCCCCCCCCCCCTTATATTCTCTCATCGGACATACGTGACGAGCCTTTAACTAGCACGTCACAGATGGAATAGCCCAATGTGCATTAAATTTGGAGCATTTGCATATGATGGGTGAGAAAAGAAACCATTAGATTTTCAGGTCAATACAATGCGTTTTATTGTCCCATTAGTATCGGGTGAAACCACCGTGGGATGCAATTACAGCCTCTAAACGTCGTGGCAATGAGTCAAACAAGCTCTGAATAAGGGCCTGGGGAATGTCCTGCCATGCTCTGTCTACACGGGTATACACTTCATCCACAGTTGCTGCTGCAGGAGTCTGACGAGCCAATCGATGAGCAACCCTGTCCCACACATGTTTGATTGGGGACATGTCTGGTGAACGAGCAGGCCAGGGGAACGAGGGCGTCTGATGTGCTTGGAAAAAGGCGAGGACATTTCTGGCCACGTGCGGTCGGGCATTGTCCTGTTGGAATATAGCGCCTGGAAGGTTCTGCAGGAAGAGGATGACCTCGGGTTGCACAACTTCCCTGATGTACCGGTCACTGTTCAGATTGCCATGGATTCTGATCAGACGGGAACGGCCATGGTGACTGATTGCACCCCACACCATCACCCCTAGCGTTTGTCCTGAATGACGCTGCAGGATGCATTCTGGAAGGTCACGCTCGCCACGATGTCTTCTGACTCGTATCCTGCCGTCACGGTGCTGCAAGTTAAACCTTGACTCATCCGAAAACACAACTCGTTGCCATTCAGCTTGCCACTGTTGGTGTCGGTGGGCCCATTGCAACCTGAGGCACCGGTGGTT
Source organism: Rhysida immarginata (assembly GCA_023313115.1). Taxonomy (NCBI): domain Eukaryota; kingdom Metazoa; phylum Arthropoda; class Chilopoda; order Scolopendromorpha; family Scolopendridae; genus Rhysida; species Rhysida immarginata. The sequence goes on from JAHWFO010026190.1 coordinate 732,160, forward strand.
TTGAGTCGAAGGAATCCGCAACAATGGTACTCGTGCCATCAATCCTCTGGAAATTAAACGGCGTCGTACAGTGCTAGCAGACATTGTCCTGCCTACTGTAGCACCCCACTGTTGTGTTAACACTGTGGAAGTGGCTGTATGATCTGCTACACACGTGCGATAGAGGTGTCTGTCATCTCGCGGTGTCGTCGTGGTGGGTGTGCCTTGTTCTCTTCGCTCCACTGCCTCCATGCACGCATAATTGTCGTTGCATTACGTCCTACACGAGCAGCAATGTCACGATACGACCATCCCGCTTCACGCAGACCAATTATGCGTCCTCTTTCAAAGTCTGTCAGCTGTTGATATGGTACCCATGGTGTTCTTTCAAGCAATTACTCTGAAAATCTAATCATTTATACTCTGACCCATTGTATGCAAATATTGCAAATTGCATATGGATTAGACCATTCCATCAGGGTGTTGCGATTTTTATAAACACTAGTGTATGTTCGTATGTAGTAATTGCTTTCTCGGGAACAGGCCACAAAATGTCTTCTTATTCACTGGAACTACGTATTAACCAGTTTCATATTAACGAGAATTGACTTTACATAAAGTATTTGATAATTGCGTATTTTGTAACCGTAGATATCTCAAATAGTTCCTTTGTTCGGTTTCAAATATGGGATTTTCCTGGACAAATTGATTTCTTTGACCCTACGTTTGATTCCGACATGATCTTTGGTGGCTGTGGAGCGTTAGTTTTCGTCATCGATGCTCAGGTTATTATCCATTTACCATTAATATCGCTCATCCAGAATTGAGCATCCATTTTAAGCTATTACGCTTTCATTGAATAGGATGATTACATGGAGGCCCTTAATAAGCTTCACATGACAGTGACGAGAGCGTACAAGGTGAACCCCAACATAAAATTCGAAGTCTTCGTTCATAAAGTCGACGGGTTGTCGGACGATCACAAAATCGAAACGCAACGTGACATTCATCAAAGGGCTAACGACGATTTGGCCGATGCGGGATTAGAAAACGTTCATTTAAGGTAAAACGAAAAGGCTTCCGTTTTGATTGACATTTTGCGTGATTTAATTTGTTGTTTTGTTTTTTGTAGTTTCTATTTGACTAGCATATACGATCACTCGATATTTGAAGCTTTCAGTAAAGTAGTGCAAAAGTTAATCCCGCAGTTGCCAACCCTAGAAAACTTGCTTAATATCTTTATCTCTGTAAGTGTCGTTCGAGAGTATTAACGATTTCTGTTTGATGTACTTGATTTGAATGACGATTCCGTTTGCAGAACTCTGGAATTGAAAAGGCGTTTCTCTTCGATGTGGTGAGCAAAATTTACATAGCGACAGACAGTTCGCCCGTAGATATGCAGTCCTACGAGTTATGCTGTGATATGATTGACGTGGTCATAGACATTTCTTGCATATATGGGTAAGTTCACACGTACTTTGTTCTGGGATTTTTAAGTAAGCAATTACATTGTACGGGGTCTGTTCAGAAAGTTCACGAAGTCATTCAGCTTATATTCTGTAGTTCGGTTCTTGGTTCCCCCATTCATCAGAAAAGTTCCGGGACTCGTTCATTTACAGTTTTTTTTAATCCAAAAAGCGAAAAGTAAGGCAATTGACAACTAATAAATAGAACATGGTCCCTTGGTAATACAGGGTCGGGACACATTAATATGACCACCTGCTAGTATCCGGAATATTCACCTTTGGCGGCAAGCACAGCAGCTAGTCGACATGGCAGAGAGTCAATAAATCCTCGGAAAGTGGTTGCAGGTATCTGTTCCATGGGGTTGAGATCCGGGAGTTTGGTGGCCATGGGAGTAGCTTGAATTCATCCTCATGCTCCTCGAACCTGTCGTGGACAATTTTGGCAGTATGGCAGGGAGCATTGTCCTGTCGAAAGGTGCCATAACCCTGAGGAAACACTGTCGACACAAAGGGGTGTACCTGGTCTGCGATGATCGTCAGTTAATGAACAGCATTCAGTGGTATCAGTGGACTCATACCACGAAAACATCCCCCAAACAGTCACACCTCCCCCACCAGCCTGTCGTCTGCCAACGATGGTGTCGGGATGCCTGTTCTCAGATGCTTCCCGGCAAATTCTCCATCGTCCGTCCACTCTGTTCACCAGAAACTGCGACTCGTCAGAGAAAGCAAACCTTTGCCACTCGGCCAAGGTCCAATGACGATAGTCCATTGCGAATTTGAGGCGTTTTCGGCGATGCACAGGCGTCGACATGGGTGCTGTTACCACATGCCCGCTCGGGAGCCCCAACTTCAAGAGGGATCATTGCACTGTCTTGGTGCTGACACGCCTAATGGTTGGTTTGGATTATTAGAAACTTTGGTGTCGACTACTAAGGTCATTTTGCGCCTTTTACACAAGTTATAACAGTACGCAGCCCGGGACAAACACAAACATCCATGCCCATGACGGGATTCGAACCCACGACCAGGCGGACTCGAGTACTAGAAAGCCTATGCCCTAGCACTCTCGGCCACCTGGCCGGCACGCCTAATGGCCCCACTGATCATTTGCTGTGTCAGTTGCTCAACAGTGGCACGCCGATTCGTCTTGGCCAGGCGTCGTAACCGACAGTCGCCTCTAGGATCGATGGCCCATGGGGCCCCACATTTACCTCTTTGGTTGCTCGAAACTGTCTTGTTCATCCATTCGTGGTACACCTTCACAACGGCAGCTCTAGAGCAGTTCACAAAGGTGGCAGTTTCTGAAATGCTGCCCCCCCCCCCCCCCTAGCCAATGATCATCCCCTTTTGGAGGTCCGACAGGTCACTTGCTCTGCCCAGGACAGCAACAATTGCTGTGTTAACGGATGCTACTACATGTCTGCTGTTGTCAGCTTTTAATGATATGCAATGATTTGTCATCTGCATACTATGGGACGTTCCAACATGTTTTAGTAGAGGTGGTCATATTAATGTGTCCCGACCCTGTATGTTCATTCAGTTTCGAACTGGGCTCCTTTGGTGGCGATACAAAGCCCCAAACATGTCTTGAAATTTTCAGCAATGGGCGACAATCGGTCCCATTCTCGGCGCAGGGACTTCTTCAGCGACTCCAAACTGTTGTGGCGTTTAGCACAGGTCCTGGCTTCCAAGGTCGACTATAAGCTGTAATCAATCGGATTGAGATCCGGCGAGTAGGGTGGCCACTGCTGAAACGTGCTGAAATCCGGAAAATGGCTCTTGCACCACTCCTGCGTCATTTTTGCTCTGTGAGCTGTTGTGGGCTCTTGACGAAAGACACCAAAACCATTGTTGAGGTTGTCTCGTCAGGAGCACTTATTGGACGGCCACTCCCTATTTTGTCAACCACAGTCCCAGTTTCTTGGAATTTCTTAATTAAGCGCCTGACATCAAAATGACCTCAATTCTCTCCTCCGTGGTCAAAGTCATCTTCAGTTACCTGCTACAAAATGAAACAGAAATGTGTTGTAACTTTTGAACCATAACTGCTACTTCAAATCTGTTTACAGAAATGAAATTGTCAGAAAATGCTCATGTTACTTGATATATTACACGACCCCCTTTCCATTTAAAAAAATTGACTTAGATTCAAGATGGCGGCTACGTTAGGTGCATACCATAATAGATAGACCACATCACCCATACCTTACTGGAATATTCAGATTTCCCAATTCCTGCAAGGTTTTCGAAAAAACAGGGTGTACTGCGACTTTTGATTCGCCCTGTACTTATCGACAATCCAGCAATGGGAGGTTAGACTTTAGGTTCACGTGAAGATAACGCACATGCATGCCTGTCTTTCGAGAACTTTCTGAACAGACCTCGTATTCTTTCCGACGTATTTTGGAGTGACGTTATAACCATTGTTTTGATTGCAGTTTGAAAGATGACAGCGAGAGCAATGCCTTCGATAATCAGTCGTCTTCCATCATAAAATTAAACAACGCCACGATTTTATATTTACGAGAAGTTAATAAGTTTCTTGCTCTTGTCTGTATTCTACGGGAGGACAATTTTGATCGACAAGGTGAATTTGCTGATATCATTTGAGTACACTGAAGAGTCAATATACACGGTTAGCCTGAGTGATTCATCGGGGTTCAAAGCATGATACGACGTACAAAGGCGGGTGATACGTGAAAAGGTACATACAGTCACAAAGTTAAAAAGCCTGCCTCGTGGCTCGTGTGCACGCTAGATGGCAGGCCTGTGTCGGCACACTCCAGAATTTTTGTGTTTTAGAATATGGGGGGGAGTGTTCGTCGGTCACGAGCATTCAGCGTGCATTCTACGCAAATACGGAAAAGCTGCATCTGGCGACGAGAGCATTTTGCGTTGGTTTCGCCAGTTTCTTGATACTGGTTGTCTGTGTAAAGGAAAAAGCACGAGGCGACTGTGCGTCTCATGGGCGGCGTTTGCATTCCAAAACCCTACAGTTTGCAACTGTTACAACACCTGACAACAGATGATTATGCCTGCTGATTGGAGTTTTGAACTGGAATGGAGCAAGCTATGGAAGCTGATGATGATGACGACTTTGCGGGATTTTCATCTGTTGGGATAGGTGAAACGTCACAAGGTGAAGTGTGGGGTACTGAAATGCTGCATGTGCGTGTGGAGTTGGTAAGGGATTCACCAAAAGTGAATGCCTTCTGTGCCCTATCCAAGACAAAGCTATATGGCCAAGAGACGGCAACAGGTTCCGTGTATCTGGATATGTCGTAGTTGTGGCACAATGGACTGCTGATTCCTGAACTTTCATGTTTCAACAGGACGGGGCTCCATCTCATTGGAGCACGATTATCCGGCTTTTCTCGACAGTTTCTATGAAGTACCCCCAATGCCAAAACTGCTTCTGTGATGGACATTGACGGAAATATGCTAGTGAACGTACGGACGAAACTAGATTACCATTTGGATGTGTGCCGGGTGACCAAAGTGTACACAAACAGAAATTGGTGAGTGTATGTACACTGCTTTGTAATGAAATTGCCCCACCCACAAGGAGTTATCCGAATGAGCCAAAGGTAGGTATACAGCAAGAGATACATCTGAACACACGTTTATTACGTTATGGAGCCAAGACGTGCACTCGTTTGTACAGGGTGTCCCAACAGAGAGCGGCATCAGTAGGTTGTGGCACCAACTCTAGCGGCGATGCATTGTTCCAGCCGCAGGTGCAGGTGATCATACAGGTGGCGAATGTCATCTTGTGGTATAACTCTGCCCAGGTCTTGTGAACCTCCTGTGTCAGATCATAAACGACGTCCCAGCATGTCCCACATGTGCTCAATTGGCAATAGGTCTGGGGACCTCGCAGGCCATGGCAGGCAGTTGACATCGTGCTGACAAGCCATGCTCATGTTTGCCGTGCGCGGTCTGGCGTTATCCTGCAGAAAGACTAAGAAAGGGTCGTAATACGAGCTGCAGAATCTCTGTGACATACCGTGCTGCTGTCATGGCGACTAAAGGCGTTATGGTATCGTAGTAGATCATGATCCCAGGTGTTGGTCCATGATGGCGTCACCAGATGCATTGTTCATTGGCACGTCCCAATGGTCTGTGCCACACCCATTCGCGTCTGTCGTCGGTGTCCAAACAAAAGCGGGATTCGTCGCTGAAGACCACCAGGCGCCATTTCATTCACCAGCCCACTCGTTCACGACACCATTGCAGTCGGATCGTGCGGTGCTCAGGTGTTAAAGGAAGACACAACAATGGACACCTGGCAGACATTGTTGAGACGTGTAACCGGCATGCTGTTGTCGCTGTTGATACTGGAGCAGTACCGGGAATAGTGATGTTGTCGCGCAGTTGCTGCAGGGTGATGGTTCTGTCCGTTAGTGCTGTTCGCAGTATCACCCATCTTAGTATGTCATATACTTGTAAATAAACCGTGCTTTGAACCCAATGAATCATTTAGCCTAACCCCGTATAATGGCTCCTGCGAGCATGCCATCTCAAATTGCAAATATTTTCATAAAATTTTTTCTGTTAAATTCTTTAGGCCTAATTGACTACAATTTCCACTGCTTTCGTCAAGCGATACAGGAAGTGTTTGAAGTCAAAATCGAGATGCTGGAAAAGACATCATCTAGCGGACGGACTGCCAGTCCAGACGAGATCAATCATTCGGCGGCCATTACGGGTGAAGCGTAAACGTCCATCGCTCTGTTGAACTTTGAAGTATTTGAAATTGTAGATTGCTTATAAGAACGATGCTCAATAGTTGCTGGCTGAATCGAAAACTTCGGATTCTTGTCCTTTCCCCTCGTGTATCCATACAGCGAATCAGTGTTCTTTTGCTTGAATGAATGTTTGTTTGATTAAAGTGCAGATCAAAGAGACACTGCAATCTAAGAGTGCCAAGATCTTAACGTGATTTACGAAATAATTTTTTTTTTGCAATTTAACTCGAATGTACTTTCAGTTGTTTCATATTAATGTAAATTCCTCTTCCGCAGCGATATACGACAGCACATGTCGAACACTTGGATCAGCGTTAGCCTCGTTCCAAGGCCTCTCTTTATTGTGTCGGAAAATTCTTCGAGTATTGTAATCAGGCAGATTCTTTGCTGGCGTGGTTAGGCCTACTTCAGAACATGGCGACTGTTAACACTTTAAGACTGAGGAAGGGAGGCTATCTTTTTAGACTATCGGCTGTGCTACACACGTGACTATGCTTCAGTAGCTGGTAGTGGTCGTGTGCTGTCCTATAATCGCCCAACTGCGTACTAACGAATCCAATAATGAAAACAGTTACCTCAAAATGTCAGATACACGTTATTACATGCCCTTTCTATAAGCTGACTTTTGTTCTAGAATCGAGTCATGAGCTTGTCCGTTTCATTGAATCAGAACGATGAGAATTTGGTTTCTTTTTCTTTGAAAAGCTGCACGAGATGCTTTTACGATTCTGTGTTTTGGTGCGCTGAAATCAAAAACGACCACCATTTTCTGCTATCTAACGTGCTAAAGGCAAAAGACAAAGCAGACGCTAACATTGAATCTGTTAAAAGCAGACGCTAAGAAGAAGTCAATGAATCTGGTAGAAGCAGACGCTAAGAAGAAGACAAAGATCTAGATGATTCCTTTTCTATCCCTAAACAAATGAATTTGTCTTTTGCCTATGAATTCATCAGGGACGCATGCGTTTTTTAGAAAGTATAACGTACACGCTCAGAATTCTGTTACAATATATTCGAGTGGCATCAAACATATTTGAATGCAAATTTAGACTCTTGGGGTCATTAAAAAGGAGTCGTTGAGGCATCACCATGTTGTTGGTGTGGCTCAAATCGCACGGACCATTCGGTGAAAGATCGTGCACAGACACAGAACGCACTAAACGGTAATCGCAGGAGGCGCACTATCGACGTCATCATCGTGCAAATCGTACGGATAAACAAATGCGCCTTATATGTCCGTCGGATCCTGATGAAATCTCTGCCCTTGCTCTTCGCTTAGAAAACTGTACGTGACGGAGAAAAACCGAGGTCGCTATTGCTTCAGCACATCAAAAACATGATTCGTACATATCTTAATGCAGTTTTTTTGATAGTACAGTTGAACCCCATTATCTCGAAAAAATTTTAGTTCACTGCTTTTTCACTATTAATTCAATGTAATTTTGCCTCGTTATCTCAAAGCGTTTTCGTAGAAAACTTGCTATGTCAAATTTTGACTTCTGTAGCAGCAAAATGCAAAGAACTTAAATACGAAGACAAAGAAATTTGACGTCACTTCCGTTAAAGTTACGATTCTCGTGTGGTACGAAAAAAAAAATCACAAAAGGATTTTTTGACTTCTTGGCAAGTCCCTGTTGCGTACAAGAAGTTTGAGCGTGTGCAATGTTTGTTCATTTCTGATGGTTGTAGTGCGACTTGTACTCAGCGTAACTCTTTATACGTACCATTTATCTCTTTTTAACTTGAAATCTTGATTTGAAAAAAAATCCTCCACCTCTGGTCCCGTGAAATTCGAGATATCGAGGTTCGACTGTACTTGAAATCTTCTTTAGAGAGAGTATGAACAGTTTTCAAGAAGCGTTTGATAGTTTTTCATATGTACCAAACTCGTCTGTTCTCGATACTTGATTTTGGAACGAGCAGCTTTGTAAGTTCTTGATATTGTGTTTTGATTTCGGACATTTCCAAGAACAAAAGAGGTAATTGTTCTCATTGTTGATTCTGAAACAACTGTGTTGTATTTTGGATTTTTGAACATATTATTCACGTAGATTTACGAAACTTACAAGGTGTGGTCAGAAACTAAGGTGAAAATTAAAAGTTGATTGCAGAGAAATACAGAACACAGTACGATGACCCCATTAACAGGAACACGGGAACATTTGGAGACCATGGAAAAGACGCATAACTGGAAATCACGGTTGGGAAGGAAATTTCGATGCTGCATGACTTCACGTTCTCGTAATCTGCTCAGGTTAGAAGCTGAATTAGTTTTTTACAAACAAAAATGCATGCTATCCATCTCATTTCAGATTTACGTTTGAAGTGGTATACCAAGTGGTGCACTCATTCGCCTGTTCAAATATCCAACGTAACAACCAGTTTCCGTGACTCTTGATAAGCAACACATACATAATTCTTGCTATGACCATGGAGCAATGTTACGATCTGTTGATATCCAGGTAATGAGAGTTGCGATCTACCACCAACGATGAACTATAACACATATAATCTCACTCTTCATGTTTCAGTAAGACAGAGACAAGCTTTATGATGTTTTGGAATGCAGCTTGCGATTGATGGGTTAGGCAGCCTCGGAATTTCCTATGAGTCCAGTCAATTTGGGCTGCAGTTATCGATCTGTGCAGTTCAGCGCTGTTCAAGGGCTCCTTTTTAACCATCCCCAAGAGTCTAAATTTTGAATTCTTAAAGTCTTTTTGCGTTTGTATGCATCTCTTCATCCACTTCGAAACAAAACTTACGAACATCATCAACATGATCAAAACTTTAGGTTTTCTGAGTTGAAATGATCTGCTTCTATGTTTACGCACTTCATTCATGCACAGAATGCACAGTGATCCCTGAAATGCAACAGAAACTTTCGACAGGTACTTGGTGCAAAAAATTCAAATGACACGAAGAAACGAATGTGCTTCCATTGCTTTTCCTATTCTTTGATACAATGCTGGAGGTCTTTCCTTTTGCTGTTGGACGTGGTCAAGTGGTATGGAGTAGTCAGCGATCACAGGGAGTTTGGGACGACGTTATTTATTTATTTTTTTGCCGATATTCTAATTGTGACTTACGTGTCTATGTTTAAGTTGACGTGTTGTTTCATTAGCTACGGTTTACAACAGTCTAATAAGCATGCGCATAGATAACGCACTTTTTATTGCTTCGCTGCAGTGGGGGTATCAAACTATCCAAATTCATGGCTAATGTGCGCATGACTTGACTAAGTTCGATAGACGTCGTCTTTTATGTTTGAATTGCCATGTTCAATGGGGGACTGTCCATTATGTGTGTTCCAAGCTCGCAAATAAGGTGTTGAATAAGAAAAATTCGATGGAGCTTAGCATCAGACTCTAGATAACGTCAAATTGCAGTAAAAGTTACGTTGTTTGGTATAAACGTCTGCTTTTGGAACATTCGTGTTCAATGAGCATGGACCATCAGCATAAGAGTTGGATTCTAGTTTCTGTGCAGTTTGGGAATGCGAAAACTTGTAAAACAGTCGTAGGTTTCCATTGAATCAACCTTGCGAATGTTACCAAGCGCTTGAATATTGATTGGATCTGCTGCGCAGTTGTTCTGACACCCTGGTTCCCAACTTTTTTTGATCACACCTTGTAGAACGTCGCATTAGCACGAGGAATTTCATTTATTTACCTCCATCTTAATTTAATCTTGTCGTAACTTCCAAAGCCTCGACCATATGAAACCATCTTCTGTAAATGCACATCCATCTCCTGTGTAAATTTTTCTGTTCATTCGATAATGCATTATGGACTCTCGTCCAGGCTACTTAGCTTTACGTTTGAAGAAATAGGAAAAGGTTTAACGTCGCTAATGCTTTGTTTCGGATTTAAAGAGTTTAAGACGGGGAAAGCGGAGATTATCGTCTGAATTGATGTTTGGTCATAGAATGTATTTCAATGAAAGTCAGAAACTGAGTATTCTTGTAAATATTTTTAGCATTGCAGTATTTGAATATCCGTTACATTACCAAAAAGTGTAATACTTATGTAAATGTTATTACTATTGTTAATAAAAACTTTTTTTATTTAACTTGTTTTTATTCACATTAACTAAGATACAGTCCAATCTCATGCGGACATGGCAATCGAGATGGTCCCACAAACGTTTAATGGGGTTGAGGTCCAGGGAGTTTGATGGCAGTGGGAGTAGCTTGAATTCATCCTCATGCTCCTCGAACCAGCTGTGGACAATTTTGGCAGTAGGGCAGGAGCATTGTCCTGTCAAAAGTTGCCATCACCCTGAGGAAACACTGTCGACACGAAGGGGTGTATCTGGTCTGCGACGATCGTCAGGTAACGAACACCATTCAGTGTACCCTCCAGCAGTGTCAGTGGACTCGGACCATGCCAGGAAAACATCCCCCAAACAGTCACGATGGTGTCGGGATGCCTGTTCTCAGATGCTTCCCGGCGAATTCTCCATCGTCCGTCTGGTCACCAGAAATCGCGACTCCTGAGAGAAAGCAAAACCTTTGCCACTCGAATCGGAGGAATTTTCGGTGATGCTTCAGGCGTCGACATGGGTGTTGTTACCATACGCCTGCTCCGGAGCTCCAACCTCAAGAGGGATCGTGCACTGTCTTGGTGCTGACACGCCTAGTGGCCCCACTGTTCATTTGCTGTGTCAGTTGCTCGACAGTGGCACGCTGATTGGTCATAACCGACGCTCGCCTCTAGGATCGATGGCCTGTGGGGCACCACAGTGGGTCAGAATACTTTGTGGGATTCCGGGACTACTAGACCCACCCCCTCTGTTTTGAGAAGCAGTTAGTTATTGTTGTCGATTTAAATTACGGACTTTTTCAACTATTTTTAAATAGTTGTCACTTGTTGTTGACTTGGAAGAAAGTTTTAATTTATCTAAGAGAGATATTTTTCAGATTATCATTAATTATGTTATTCCGATATAATTGTTTAAATGAACTTATGAGCAGTTATGAAGCATCTACCTTTTAATGAACAGTTGTACGCGCATCCACTCCATTATTTGGGAAACAAAGCAAAGCAAAAGTGTTCAAACATATTATCATTGTTTTAATTAAACAAAAATTAGTTCTCTAACATGTGAGGAACATACTGGGTGAATATAAAAGTCTGAACCCCCCTTTTATTTTTTGAACCGAAGCAGGTATGTCAATTTTGATGAATCCAATGAATAGGAAGTTGTGGGTGGCCTATCCCACGGTGCACTTTTCATCATCCCAAATATGCAAATTAGGACACATCCAAAATTTATCTCAAAAACCGTAAGGGATAGAGAAAAAAACCCAATTGTAAACTTGTTCAGCATAAAAAAACTAACAAAACAAAAAAAAATCATCCAAATCGGACCAACCAATCACCCACAATCAGAAGATCATGTGGACCATTTCCGGAACAGTGTAGCTTTCCATCCTGGAATTGTTCTGTCTTGTGTGTGCTGAAACATGCCTTTTATTTGCTTTTCCGCATCAAAGTGAATGTGAGTATGGTAATTTATGTTAATTTTTTGATTTGCATGCTTTACATGCTGGAAATATCAACATTCAGTTTTCCTTGTGCAGTTTTCTACCTCAAAAAATTTAGAAATGATGAAGGGTGATTCAAATCGCGTGTAAAATAAAACCAATAAGTAGCTCCATTTTTCCGCTACTTAATAATAAGCTTAGAGATTATGAGCAATAGTGCGTCGACAAAGCGATTTCACGTGCGCGCGCCGATATCAGTAATGCTTAAAAGATGAACAGAAAGTAACAATGTATTCCTTTGACAAATCGATTGTTATATGACATGCCAGTATCTTTGAATTCTTTACACTCACTGTTTTAGCACGTGAATTCGACTCGAAGGGGTCCACGAAAAATTCCGAAAAGTCGATACGGCCGAGCTAAGACTTTGATGGTGATATTTCTGAAAACAGAATTTGAAAAAGTTAATCCGTTTTTAAGTTATCGTGCAAACGGCGGACGGATAAACGTACAGACCAAGGGCACATTCTTCTAAGTAGCTTTTATGTTAAAGCTCCTCATTAGAATGGAGCTTCTCATTGGTTTTATAATGTCAGTCCGTCCCCTTTTTTTTGAGGTAGAAGCTTGAAATTCGGAATGTTGCTTATTATGGGCATGTCCATCTGCACTATTTAGTTTGGTTTTGATTACTATACGGGGGTGGGATTCAGAGAGAGCAACATATTATCTGTGTGCTATGTAGATATGTAAAGGCGTAAAATCTAGTATCCAGATTCCTCTAGGCAAGATCTACATTACTATGAAGTTTAGGCCCAATTGTTCCAGTGGGATCGGATTTGCGGGGGTAGCAGTCACTAGGTTTACATGCACGTTTCGATCCGGATCGACTTGAGTTAATCCAAAATTGCCTCGCGTTTCCATGCATCTAACTCGATCCGGATCGAGTCCGATAAGATGCCCTGTGGGTAAAGCTCTAGATTAGGAAAGTACGCCAGACTTTGTCATCTGCTACAAAATCCGCCATTGTTGGCTCAGTCGGCCTTATCACTTGAATTACGCTTCCTCTAAAATACGGCTGAAATTCAATTTTTTAAAATTTTCTGATTGTTATCGCCTGGAAATATAATTGACAATCAATAAATTTTGTAATTATTGATTTTTTCTTTAAATTTTGTTTTCAATTAAAATTTTCTATATATAAATAATAAGGTTGAGGTTATTTATATGTCAAGTTTTTGATTTATTTGCCTCAATATAATAATCCTTAATAACTTTTAAAATGCATTTGCATGTTTAAGTTTTTTATACTTATTTTTATCAAAATATAATTTTATACATTCTTATCAAAACATCGGAAATATAATTACAAAATACAAAGATAAGTGAAATCCACCGAATTAAAGACAATAATAGAAATCAATAACAAACTGAAAGAAAATAACGCTCAAATCACGTATGGAGATAAAGGCAAAATAATGGTGATAATTAAAAACAATGAACTAGATGAGAAAACAATGAAGTTCATAACAGAAAATAAACTCAAGAAATTAAAGAAGAATCCAACAGATAAGTTTCAAAGAAAAATCATTGAAATTACCAACAAATTCAAATCAGTGATGTTCAAAGGACAAAAACTACAATTAAGAACGAATAATCCTATAGCACCAATAATGAAGCCTAGAATCAAAGTTCACAAAATAAATTTCCCAATAAGACCAGTAATCAACAATATTAATTCACCATCATACAATTTAGCAAAATATATCCAAAAACAATTAAAAGAAAATCTGAAATTAAATTATTATTACGCAATAAAAAATTCTAACGAGGTATTTGAAAAGCTAGAACAATTAAAATTAAACGAAAATACAAAATTAGTATTTTTTGACATAAAAGATATGTATACAAATATAAACGTAGACAAAGCAATTGATATAATAGAAAATAACTTAAAAGAAAGAGAAATTGAAAAAGTACTAATAGAAGATATTATAATAAGCTTAAAAACAATAAAAACTCAAAGTTACTTCGAATATAATAAAAACTTTTACGAACAAAAACAAGGACTAGGAATGGGAAATCCAATTAGTGCAATAGTTTCATAAGTATATCTTCAAGATCTAGAAGAAAATAAATTAAAAGAAATATTTAAAAAATATAATATACAAATGTATACTAGATATGTAGACGACAGCCTATGTATATTAGATAAATCAATTAACATAGAAGAAATACTAAAAGACTTAAATAATCTAGATGACAATATCAAATTCACATATGAAGAAGAAAAAGATAACAAATTAAATTATTTAGATATAATGATAGAGAAAAAAGAAGAAAACAATAAAATAAAATTAGAATATAACATTTACAGAAAACCCACAACAACAATAAACAGTATACACAAAAATTCAAACCAACCATGGAGCCACAAAAACTCAGCATTTAGGAATCTAATTAATAGAGCTTTAACATACCCCATAAAAGAAGAATATAGAGAAAAAGAATTAGGAATAATAAAAGAAATTGGGATTGGGAATGGATACAAGGAAGATCAAATAAATAAAACAATCATCAATATAGCTACAGAATAAGAGAAAAACAACAAAATAATACAAATACAAAAGAAAAAGAAAAGAAAAGAATATGTTTAACATTCCATGGAAATATAAGTTACAAAATTAAAAAAATATTTCAAAAGAAAGAAATAAAGGTAGCCTTTAAATCCAAAAATAGATTAATAACATTACTAGAAAACAAAAGAGAAATTATAGAAAAAGAAAAAAGCGGGGTATATGAAATTAAATGCAAAGAATGTAACAAAGTTTACATTGGAAAAACTTATCGAAATTTAGAAACCAGATTCAAAGAACATATATATTATATAAAAAATGCACTAAAAAACTCCAAATATGCAGAACACATTTTATTAAGCAAACATAAAACCGGGAATTACGAAGAAACATGCAAACTAGTCTACAAAATTAATAATAAGAGAGAAATAATAATTATCGAAAATTTTATTATTTTTATGCTAAATAAATTTTATCCACAAGAAATTTTAAATAATGCCGAATTATTAGATAGTAATTTATTATTCAACCAAATACTGAAGGAGGAGAAAATAAAAGAACTATTAAACAAAAACAAAAGAATACAAGAACTATGTAATTAAACATATATTCATAAAATAAGATAATACTGTACTTTATATTAATAAAACTACAATATATAAGATAAATACTAATAATAATGACAACAATATAACCAAAAAACAATGAATAGAAGAAACATTGTTCAAAATTTAAATAAGAATACCATTGTAAGACATTTAAATATCTCAACTGTAAAATACTGATGATGTCCGAAAGGACGAAATATATCTATCTAAACAATAATAAAAATTGTATTGTAAAATGGACGAGATGAAATTATAAATATATCAAAACATAATTTTAATAGATTTTATCAAATTAATTTTTAAATATATATCAAAAACTTCAATTTAATTGTTTATTTAATTGTATTAAATAATAAAAACTATAAAATTACAATTAAATTTATTTTATTGTAAATAATTATCAAATTATAATTTAATAAAAAAGAAATTGTTAAATTGAAATTTTTGATATAAATATAATATTTAATTTGATTGACAATTTGAAAATTTTTAATTAGGAAAAATGACATTTTGATAAAAAAGTTTACAAAAAAAAATTTAAACATGCAATGTTTTTTAAAATTTATTCATTTATTTATTTATAGATATTTATTGTGTTGAGGTATAAATCAACCAAGAACTTATTTTAGCTGAAATTTTCTATATTTTTTCTTTCAACCAAACAGCAAATTTAAACTCGATCCGGATATTATTATTTGATTGATCTCTTTCCTGAGGCATGCTTCCCTGATTTCAAACCACCTCTTTCGACGGGATTGAACTCGATCCGGATCGGGATGTTGAAGCCTGTTTACATGCCACTTTTTGCAGGATTGACTTGAAACTTGTCTTTGAAAGGATCCGGATCGAAAGTGTGCATGTAAACGCAGTGTTGGTCCTTAGAACTACGGCAACATATGGCAAGTGACATATCGTAAGTTCGGAAATAATGAGAAAGGAAAGAAGAAACGAGGTTTTTTACATTTTTTACAAATTACGTTCGAGAAAATCAATTTATTGATTAAAAAAAAACTTGGGAAGAGGTAAAAAGTGCAGATGAAAGGGTAAAAATAGATGACTTACCTTATCCTACTCAGGAGGTTGGGGGGGGGGGGTGTATTAATTTCTTTTTAATCTATCTACGAGGGTGGGCTGAAAAGTAATGCCTCCATGGCTGTAACTTTTTTATTTTTTAACCGATTTTCAAAATTCTTTTTGTATCTGATACTCCCATTTCTTTTCTATGTAATGCACTATTCACTTTTCGACATAGTCCCCATCCCTTTCCACGCATTGTACCAACGCGTGACTAGTCGGGTGAACCCGTCGGAGAGGAATTCCGGGGTTGTCGTCGACACGAGGATCGAATGGCAGCTTTGGATCCTCTTCCGCAGCACGATAACGCCACACGTCAGAGGGGGTTGCAGCGCCTACAGTTCAAAGATGAAAAACTGCAGTTCAAAAATGAAAGACTTTGCACCTTCGACTTTCACCACTTCCCAAAGAGGAAAGAGCACCTTAAGGGGCATAAATTGCGTTCTGACGACGAGGTGAAACCTGCCGTTCGGTCTTGGTGTCGACAATAACCCCGGAATTCCTCTCCGACGGGTTCACCCGACTAGTCACGCGTTGGTACAATGCGTGGAAAGGGATGGGGACAATGTCGAAAAGTGAATAGTGCATTACACAGAGGACAAATGGGAGTATCAGATACAAAAAGAATTTTGAAAATCGGTTAAAAAATAAAAAAGTTATAGCCATGGAGGCATTACTTTTCAGCCCACCCTCGTATATATATAAAGAAGGATGTTTGTTTGTTTGTTTGTGGGTTTGTTTGTTTTTTATACAAATCTACAGTTTTATTCCGATCTTGATAAAATTTCATGATCCAACACAAGACAAAGTTTTTGCAACAGTAAGTATCAACAATGGTATCAACACGCAATTCACAAACACTCTGCACGGACCAACAATATATGTCTCATGACCAACAATGCAAGGCAAAGTATGCGCAATATAGAATTCAATGCATAGAATTCCTGTTATTCGGGCTTTTCTTAGAAAAGAGAATTCTTAGTAGGCTACTTAACAATTTCTTGAAAATCTTTAAAAATGATCAGTAATTAGAATTAATGAGTTAGCAGACTATTGAGAAAGAGTGAAAGACGATAGAGGAAGCACTCCTTTAGCTCCGTGCTGTATTGAGCAAATGGTAAGCAAGTAAATAGAAGAATCGGCGACCGCTAGACTACACAAAGTGATGAATGGCCAGTTTTTGCTTCAAGACATCGAAAGAAGAAAGGAAATTGCAACAACATCAAGTATGCATCTAAAGTAAGATTACGTTAGTAAAAAATTATTTAGACTAGAAGGCATCCTTGGAGAGGTCCGTCCATTGTGAGCCTTTAAAAATTTTTTTTACGGTAAATCAAGTCCCGGTATATCACCTAGAATAGATTTTGTCGGTAAATTCCTGTCTTTCGGAATTTTCTTAGAATGGATAGTCCCCTGGCTGTATATTGTAGTGACTGAGTTATTATTTAACCAATTTGGAGGTTTAATTTAGCTTTTTCAGGTTATTCTTTTTACCTACAAGCGTAATTATCCTTCTGCTAATAAACGTATAAATGTATTTCTGCTTCATTGCTAAATCTTGGAATGTTTACAAGATTTTATTATATCTTATTTTTTATTTATTTTGTATTTTTAATTAATAACTATGATTTATTTTTCATATATATATATATCTTAATAATAATAAGTAAATTGCTCACTAAGCCTTAATAACACATAATTTGAGTATGCGCATACTATATTTATCCGAATATATGCCCAAGTTTTGTAGAAATTTGAATTCGATGCTCTTTTATTTCCTGAATGACATTTTGATGTCATTCTCTTCTATGACGTCGCCTCAATGACGTCACCAGTCTCCTTTGCCCGTGGAAGGTTGATCTCCTTGAACTGCGTTATCGAGACACATAACTGAAAATAGCTGCTGCTCTACTTAATGAGATGCAACACGGTATCCACCAGCCTTGGACTCGATATCTCTTTATGTAACTGACAAAGACGACATCTCAAGATACAAGGTATAAAGCACAGTAAGCTCCAACAACAACAGATAAGGCTTAAGAATAATCGTTATTCTGAGCTTGTCAAAGCTGAGGAAGCTTTCAGTTTCAATAGAGAGGCGGAGGAAATGCTTGGTTTGCTCGCTCGCCTTCTCGTGCATTTTAATTATAAATAAATAAATAAATAAATAATAATATTAATCTTAATAATAATAATAATAATGAAAAGATATCGATACCTTTAATATGCAATAAAAATTAAATAATGTGCAACTTTTACCTTTAACGCTCATGCACAGCTTTTAAGGTCTAAAATAATGTGAAAGGGTTACAAGTCGGGGGCATGGCTTGGACTAATTCCAAGTTCCGCACATTAAGGCGCGAGGAAATATAAAATCGATTACCTTTATTATCACATCTGCTTCCTCGTTTAAAAAGCGCTAAGCATGATTAGTTGCGATTAAGTAAATGTTAATTTTTGTGGATTATTTTCCGAATCAACGGGATGTAAACCACAGACGTCGCTCTCAAGCAGACGACGCTAATTAGAGTTGCAGGGCAGCACTCATTCAATGAGAAAGAGCATCGAGTGTTTCCTTCGTATCAAGCATTCATTATCCTTTTCAGACCTTAATTCACCGGCAACGAACCTCATAAGGCAAGGCCAGCAACTGCTGTCCATCGCACGAACAAATGAGCTGATAAGAGACGACAGACGGATTTGTATCAGGCTTCAATACTGAAGATCAGCTGGCAGAGTGGAGACCATCCTCCACGACAAGATGAAATTCAACAAAATCTGAGCCAGATGGGTCCCTAAGTAACTCTCCGAGGAAATCAGTTCCATGCTGCTGCAGCGATAGAACAGGGAAAATGAAAGCTTCCTAAGGCGTGTTGCGACAACTGACTCACCAAGTTCTACCCTCCAACAGCTAACAACCCTACCAACAAGGAGTTATCCGACCTTATCCATATTTAGTATTGGGGGGGGGGGGGTTCGTCTACCTCCGACTAGTAAACGATTAGATGATACATGCTCACGGGACATGACCATTTGGGTTGATACAGGGTGTCCGATGCCTGTATAGGCTCATCAGTTGACACATGTGCGAGACGTTCCATGCAGTAGGGAGAAGTAACTGCCTCGTGTACGTACAGTACTGTAATCCGCAATTAACGGGCTTTGAACGAGGTCGGATTATTGGCCTCTCCGAGACTGGATGGTCAACCAGACGGATTGCTGTCCATATGTTGCAGGACGATGTTGGAGGCAATGGCGAGAGGAAGGCACACGTGCCAGAAGACCAGGCTCTGGGCCCGGAGAAGCACGTCAGCTCGTACCGATAGGCGGATACTGCGAAGAGCGCTAGCGGACAGAACCCTCGCTCTGCGGCAACTGCGCGACAACATCAC
This sequence comes from Rhysida immarginata, assembly GCA_023313115.1. NCBI lineage: Eukaryota > Metazoa > Arthropoda > Chilopoda > Scolopendromorpha > Scolopendridae > Rhysida > Rhysida immarginata. The sequence continues at coordinate 751,488 of JAHWFO010026190.1, forward strand.
TATTCCCGGTACTGCTCTAGTGTGAATAGCGACAATAACACGCCGCGAAAATGTCTGCCAGGCGTCCATTGTTGTGTATTTCTTTGACACCTGAGCACCGCGCGATACGACTGCAGTGGTGTCGTGAACGAGTGGGCTGGCGAATGGAATGGCGCCCGGAGTCTTCAGATGCATTTGTTTGGACACTGACGACAGAAACACCCGGTATCGCCATCGTGGATTAAGGTCTGGGGTGCCATCGGCTACGATACCAGAACGCCTTTAGTCACCATCCAAGGCACACTGACAGCAGCACGGTACGTCACAGAGATTCTGCAGCCCGTATTACTGCCCTTCCTGCTCACCATACCCGGCGTAGTCTTTCAGCAGGATAACGCCAGACCGTACACGGCAAACATGAGCATGGCATGTCTGCATGATTTCAACTGCCTACCATGGCCCGCGAGGTCCCCAGACCTATCGCCAATTGAGCACGTGTCGGACATGGTGGGAGATCGTTTACGATCCCCGCAATCTCCATGACCTGACACAGCAGGTTCACCAGGCCTGGGCAGACGTACCCCAAGATGACATTCGCAACCTACACTTGTGGCTGGAACAATGCATCGCCGCTAGAGGTGGTGCCACAACCTACTGATGCCGCGTTCCGTTGGGACACCCTGTACAAACGAGTGCACGTCTTGGCTCCATAACGTACCAAAGGTTAATTCAGATGTATCTCTTGCTGTATACCTACTTTTGGCTCATTCGGATAACTCCTTGTGGGTGGGGCAATTTCATTGCAAAGCAGTGTACGCTGTACTGGATCAGTGTACACTCTTTTCCTCATACAAGTTCGCCTCCTTTATTCAAATTTTCAAAATCATACAATGTACTCCTATTCTACTTGAGTAGATTAGTTAAGAAGAGCCTCAATGGGGATAGCTTCCAAACCGTGAGTAACAAGTGAAATCCGATTAGCGAACTGAATTTCTGAGAAAATTCTCATGTTGTTTGATATGTCACATGACCCACTTTGCATTTGAAATAAATGGCCTCCATCTTCATACGACAAGTACTAAGGTGGGAGGTATCCGCTGAAAGGACTGTGAGAAGACTGTGCGAAAGGAAGACCAAGGAAAATGTGGCAGGGCCAAATAGAGTAGGACTAAGCAGAAAGAGATGTGTGACGTTGTTCTTCCCTTCGATGTCCCAAGTACCCTCCCAGAAGGGTTAGGCGACTATTTTTTTCAAATGGAAAGTGGGTCATGTGACATATCAAACAACATGAGAATTTTCTCAGACATTCAGTCCACTTGTCAGATTTCACCTGTCTAGCACGGTTTGGAAGCTAACGCCAATTAGGCTCTTCCTAATGCTGCATATCTCCCATAGAGAATACGTGTTCCCACCTTTTACTTAACTTCACCTTTGTTTCTATGTAAACTGAATGAACCGGTAATGCCCTGACATGTTTTCTCTTTGTTTCTCATTGACAGACGCTGATTTCCGATAAAATGGCCGAATCGCGTCCTTTGGTGAGCGACTTCTACAAGAAGAACGCCCTGCATCTTTTGTATCCATTGCTCGAGCTGGGTGATGCATTGGAATTCAAGCGTTCCAGAGGCTACAGCCACTGGGCCGTTTACGTAGGATCAGAGGTCCAAGGTGGGAAGATCCAGTACCTCATCATCCACCGCTCAGTGCCCCCAGATATGGATCCGAGCATCCTGGCCAACGACAACATCCTCGCAGAGCTGGTGCTCAACAAGGCTCTGGGATCAATAGTGGTGGCACCGCTGGAGTCGGCTGTCGAGGACGACCTGGTGCGCATCAATAACAGTATGAACCAAGTATGCCAGCCCTTTCCTGCAGAGCAGATCGTGGCGAGGGCTGTGGAGGCTATGTCCAACGCAGACATTCTGCGTCCGTACAACCTCCTCTCGAACAACTGCGAGCATTTTGTCAACGAGTGCCGCTATGGGAAGAGGTTTAGCCAGCAAGTGGTGGACGGATGCGTGGACGCTTTCATGCAGTTCTGCGACCGCGACCAGAACCGTGAGGACGTAGTGACGCCGGCGCAGGTTGCAGGCGAAATGCTCAAGCTTGTCATTCCAAGAGTGTTCATGGGTAAACCACCAGAATAAGACTCCTCCGGCATGGTTTCGAAGGAACTGCATTGGTAGTGTTGTGCTTTTTGGAACATTCCACAGACTTTGAAATAAATTATTTCGCTTAGTACTCGTTGCCATGTCTATTTTCACATTCATTTCGATTGGAGATACTATTAGGGGTGGGCGCCATCTTGAATATATTTTCAAATAGGAAAGGGGTCATGTGACCTATGAAACCCAAGTGGCATTTCCTGACAAACACGATGCTGTTGTTATTTTTTACGTATCTTTATTCACTTTGGAGTTAATGCAGTTTTTGGTCAGGCCAAAAACATCCAGTCACCACAAAGGCCACAAAATTTAGTCAAATCAGACTTGAAGCCGCATCGAGATACATTAGAACCTTCAAATGACCTTAGAGGTAAAAAACATTGAAGTAAAGTCCGCCAATTCAACGATTAGGAAATTGCTAGTCCAGATGCTCCCCAACAAGACTTGTCAGACTTGCCCAAAGTGCTCCTAAACGTTCAACAGTTGTCGGGTTTGTGGTGAACCTGACCAAAAAACTGCATAACTCAAGAACGAGTCAAGATATATAAAAAATAACAACACCATTGTGTTTGTGAGGAAATTCCATATGTATTTCATATATCACATGACACCTTCCATTTGAAAATTTGGAGGCCAAAGGAGGTGTAGTAAAATCTTGAACACAGGTATAGCATTCCTTTACCAGTTTGTGTAACCTTCTGGATTGTGCCACGAAATTTCGTGGATGAGAGCGCCAGAACAGGCACGATAAGGGTCCAAAACCTCACGCTGAGCGGTACATTAGAAGCGACGTTATCAATAAGTCAAGCTGATAAGCAAGGTTGAGAACATCGTCTCGCCGGCGGCAGTACACTGAGTTGCCACTTTACTAGGTGTGACTACTGATTTGCATGTCACGTGATAAGAAATTTATAAATGGATATTGGAAATGATACTCTAATCATAAGGAAATGATATCAGAAAAAAATTCCACGACCTGGATTCGAACCAGGAACCACGAGCATCACTCTCGTTGCCTCTACCAATTGGTACAGCCATCCTGTCACTAGGTGTTCTTAAAGACTACCAGGTAGTCAAGATGAAGGCTCAATGATAGGAAGGGCACCCAGCTCGGGAATTACTCCTACGAGCACACATAAGAGAAGTTGATGGGTTTGGAACAGGCAGTTTTTGAGGTTCAACACGCTACTGGACATGTGCACCTAATAAAGAGGCAGCTCAGTTTACAGCATCATGATGTAAAACCATGCCATCTAATACTTCATCCGCACTACCTGAACTAGCTTGAAGTAAACTAGTTTAGATGCTATTTGAAAACAGTTTTAGATTAAACTAGTTTGGAGAGCTAAATATGCTTCCGCACTTGAGATAGTTCGAACGAGTTAAAAACATGTGCTCAATGCCTCATGGTGTTGAAACGAGCAAGCAAGCATTTATTTCCCGAGCGTGAGCGATTTCGAAATTTCATCACTAGGTGTCCTTCTTTCTCTATAAACAAGCAGAAAGCCAGCTATTTCAATTGTATTATATGTGCTTTTGTAACCATGATAAATTCAAAAATAAAGTACTACTGTGTCAAAAAATGCTATACAGCTGAATAAAGTTAAAATCTTTCGACGTTTACATGGTTCCCATCAGATGGCAATTTAAAATTCATTATTTTATATATAAATAAATTAATAAAAAATACAGCTATGTAAATATTTTTAAAATAAATTATTTACTGTGTAAAAAAAATGCTACACGTAAAAGGACGACATCTGGCGGCAGATTGGGGAAATCGCTCTCGCACGCATTTTAGCATTGAAACGGAGCAGCATGCTCAGGCCCTGTTAATCTCGAAGGCCTCGACGAGAGAGAGGCAAGGCGATCTAAAAAAAAGAGCACCGCATCAGCGCACGGAATTCTGGGATCCCACAATTCCACGCGCAAAGCTAGTTAAACTATAGTGGCTAGAAGAATCAATGACGTATATTAAAGATAAACTCCGAACCCTATTGTTAACAGCGGCAAAAAGTGAAGCAAATTGAGCCATGACAGTTCTGGGCAGGAGTGAGCCGTGGAGTAATTAGCTGTCTGGCTGCTTTGTTTTTGAAGATTTTGGGCCCAAGGAATAATTAATTCAAAACCATTCTTCAAACTTGTTCTGCGTCCAACTGTACAAACAGACAAGAAAAAGGATCAGGACTCATTTTCTACAAAAATAAATCAAAAATACGTAACTAAAATGAAAATACGTTACTGAAAGACAATCGAAACGAAATTGAAATTGAAACCATGATCGAAAAATTGTTTATAAAATATAATGATAAAATACTTCAAATACAAAGTAAACGAAAAGATAAACTTATCAGTCCGTGATCGGCATGTGAATGAATTATTAATCAGCTACTCTCGTGTTTAGCCATGTGTTTTGCATCATCTTCATTCACTTAGAGCCATGACAGTTCTGGGCATGGAGCTTCCCAATTTGCTTCAAGTTACAACAATAGGATTCGGAGTCTATCTTTAATATACGTCATTGAGAAGAATAGTGTGGCAGCGAGCGTTCAAATCTGATTCCTCGAATGATGATGCCACCAGATGGCAGCTACATCAACGTAGTAGCTAAACATCCAGAGCTTTACATCAATAATACTCCATTAATTTCTTTGTAAAATTTATAAATTTGATTTATTATTTCGTTTTCATTCCAGAACATTAAATAATATACCATTTTAATAATATTTCGACCCTCCCCGTTTTGTTTTTTAATTTAGAGATGATTTTGCAGTATTTTTTAATTTCAAATGATTTTATTTTTTTTTCAGTTATCTTATAGAGAAATAAACGACCGTTTCACACTGAGTTATTTTCTTCATCTGGTTTTAATTTTGCAATAAAATAGCACCCCTTCCCTTCTTGCTGTTGCATTTTAAAATTTCATGAACCACTTTTCTGTCTAGATTTCTCATTTATTTTTTTCTTTATGTAAAATCTAAGAAAATCAGAATAATTTTTAAAAATTCCTTATTTTAAAATAATGAAATGCAATCAAAACAGCTTTAAATACAAATTTATTATATATTCCTTTTTTAAATAATAAGAATTTTTTTCAAAACTATTAACCTAAAATGTCTGATATTTAAATATTTTATCATCACATAAAAGAGTAATTTGCTTGTTATTCATGTGATAAATGAATTTTATATAAAAAAAAAATATTCTCTTTGTATATCTATATATTTTTCAATATTGTGCATTCAACATATGAGACCTTCCGACTTACAGGGGCGAACGCCTCATTTCTTGAATTTTTTCTCCTGAAACATCTGTGAAAATTCATTTTTTATCATTTGTAAGATAGTCAGCTGTGTACAGCATTATATTATTAGATTTTATGTTTCTATGTTTAATGATTAATTACTCAAAATGTAATTTCTCTGGCTCAGAAGGGCTCATATTCCATGCTTTATCCTATTAGGGATGGATACCTTCATCCATCTCTGATCTTATATTTTAACTTATATAACGCGGCAGATATTTTTCATTTATTTTAATGTTAAAGAGTATTCTCAAGTTCTGTGGAAGACAATTACCTAAAATATACTAAATTTTTATAAATAAACTTAAGTCACCCGTAATATAGCTGAAAAAACCCTCCTTCATCCTAAGATTTCCATCTCATCTCCCGGGTAACTCACATCTATGTCGATTGCAGCGCCACCGCTACTATCATCAAATCGGGAATCAACCACGTAGCATTGCGAGTAGTAGCAACACCTCCTAAAAAAGAAAGCCTGTGCACTGAAAATTCATACATTGTTACATCATCATAAAAAGGCATTGTTAATCGTATTTCTACCAATAGTAAGCTCTAAATTATGACTTCTTATGATCATGCAACAATGTATGAATTTTCAGTGCACAGGCTTTCTTTCTAGGAGGTGTTGGTAGTAGCAGTTGCCACACTATTCTTCTAGCCACTATAGTTAAACTGTCTCAAGAAGGTTTGGGAAACTCGTTTAATCTGAGACAGTTTCTAACGCCTGAAACCGGTTTCGTTTAAACCAGTTGTGTACGCACTTGAAAATCGGAAATAGTTCGGCAATCTAAACTAGTTTGGAAATGCTAGTGCGGATGAGGTATAAGGTTTGCTTGATCTGACAGCTTAACTTCCATGCGGCGATTAATGTGAAAATTCCTTGTTAACCTGATTTTCCGCCATAGATGGCAGCAGCAGCAGATGAATGGTATCTAGGTTTCGCTTTCAATAATCAAATCTCTTTCTGAGAATCTTCCAATCGTTATTCGCCTCGTTAACTTTGACTTAGCTGCCACCTAGCGGATTTTTTCTTCCTCATTTTATGGGAGACGGGGTAGTTTTCACACATAGTGTGGCGATTGACGATAATGCTAAGAAATTATGAGTTTAATACAAATTATTGTGTTGTTGAATGCGGAAATACTTATAAGAAGTGTCCCAAGGGATCAATTTTCTATTTTTCTATTTTCAAGGGAACAACGTGAAGCATGGATAAGAGCTTCTGGCCTTTCAACTGGAATCCTCGAAGATCCAGTCTTAATCAAAAGCAATTAAGATAAAAACTGTTCTTTAATGTGATCAGAAATTTAAAGAAATATAGTTTTCTTTCTTAAAGGTAATATTGTACAGTCATCAAAGGGAAATAGTCCACACTTGAAGTTTTACCGTTTCAATATTAATTTATTTTTAATAATTTAATATTACATTTGGAGTTAGCATTATTAAGATTATTAAATTTAAATAATTATAATTAAAAAAAGCTATTAAAACAACACATTAGCATGAAATGTAATATTAAATTATTACATTACAGTGCTTTCTACTGGAGACCTTTACCGGCAAAAAGCGAACTGTTATGTCTTTCTGTCAGTAGAGGTCTCCAGTAGGAAGCACAAGCATAGATTACCGAGTAGACAGATGCGACATAAGCCCTTTTTAACAATGGATAATTGGGTGCGCTTTTTAACAATGGATGAACGGTCGCGCCCTCAAGTGAAAAAGAGAGGAATTACTCTGCAATGGAAAAACAGTGTATTTGAGTTTCAAAATTAATCGGAAAAAACGAAATGATAGTAAAAAAAAAAAAATGATAAGTAGAATGTATTTTAAACCTTTGCCATGTATTTTAATCAATCTTGACTTAATATTTCATTCATATTTCTTTCATATTTCATTGATAAAATACAGAGGAAAAAAAACCCAAAAATATAGAGAAAATATGTTATATTAAAAAAAAACAAACAAACCTTTTTTTTAAAACTATTGAGAGATGTGCAAGCTAAAAATGTAAAAATTTTCACAAAAAAAAAACGGGAAAGCAGACGAAACGTAGTTCCCATGGCATTTCCATTACAACGAAACATAGTTCCCTTCTTTTTCACCAGGATCGCTGGCATACCAGGCGCAACCGCTCATATCCTCTAATGTCGTATCTGTCTACTCGGTAATCTGTGGCACAAGCACGGTAGTGTTTTAGGTGGCCGTGGCGCAAGTCCTCAAGCAACGTTGCCAATTTGGGATTTTTTTTTTCATGCGCTTGTCCTTTGTTAGACATTATTAATAAAAATTAAATAATGCAGAAAACAATAAAAAAAAAAAGGATAAGCGCTTTAAAAAAAAATACAATATAAATAATCATTATTAAAAATTCTTTATTACTGGATAAACATACAAGTACATACAATTTAATGTACACCTTCTAATTTTATCTTGTAAAAAACTTCTTTTTACGAATTTTCAAATTTTGTATATTTATTTTTTTAAGTATTTTATTTGTAAACTCGACTTTCCAATATAAGCCAATAATGGCTTCTGTAAATGCCAGATTTTCTTTGTATATTTCATCAAATATTATAATAAATTTTAATTATTATTATTATTATTATTAAAGTTGAGTAAATCTATGAGAATAGATCCCTACTCCCATAAATGTCATATGTGCTAAAGCCCTGACGCAATATGTGAAATGTTAATACTCTAAATTCCCTCTAGGTGTCGCCAGAAGGAAGCACATACTAATGCAGGAAAGCCCAACCTGACTTGGATGGATTTCCAGCTCGCATCTCCCTCTTCCAGGAGACTAGCCGTATGGGATGAAAGGATGATGATGAAAATAGACAAACACACACATCCATACCCTTGGCGGGATTCGAACCCGCAACTCGCTGGTTACGAGAGCGGCAAGACCTGCGCCTCAACGCTCTCGGCCACCGAGCCGGGTCCAACCTGACTTATTTCATTTGCTACCATTGTAGAGAAGACGAGTGAGCAGGCCTTTATCTATCACTATATTATCTGTCACGTGTTCATTCATTAAGTGTGTTTCATGGTAGAATTAGTGTTTTGCCACTCTTTGAGGATTTTAACTTTCAAAGTCTGAGATTGACACGTAGGGGTTTTGTTTTCACCCCTACTATTAGATGGAATTCTTTTATTTCACGTATTAATCCGATTAACAAGTTGGCTCAGAATTATCTTGACCATTTTAATGATATTAACTTATCCGTTTCTAAACATCTACATCTTCATCTCTTTTCTTAGTGGTTGCTCTTAACCCTCAATCGTCTTCTTTTATTCTTGCTTTTTGTTAATTTTTTTTTTTTGTTATTAAACTAAATAAACTAAATTTTCATTTTTTGTTCGTTCATTAACCCCAAATTGGGCTTCGGCCTGTGCGGGTGTATAATTTTCAGTTTGGTTCATGAAATTGTGTGATCAATATTTCAACCTCTTCCACCAGTCCGACCTTGCTGAAATTTTGTACACATATGTAAAGTCGGTGACAATGCATGAATATAAAAATTTTTCAAAATATCCAAAGGAGGGGGGGAGGAATTAATATAAAATAGACTTGGTGTATGTTTGTTTGTTTGCTCAAGAGATGGCGCAGGGGGGTGAAACTGATTAAAGCTCTAGATTAGGAAAGTACGGCAAACCTTTTCCGCGCCGCTATTGTTGGCCCAGTTGGCCCTATCAATTGAGTTACACTTACTCTAAAATTCGGCTAAAAATGCAATTTTTAATTTTTTTTTTGGAAGTGGCTATTTACACAAGTCCGTGAAAACCTTCATTTTCACGTCCGCGGCTTCTGATTGGTTTAGAAGATCACGTGGGTACAGAGGTCGGGAAAATACCTAGATTTAAAGTACATGTTTAAGAAATCTTTCCTTCGGATTCATTTTAGGATTCAATTAATTCGCGTTTTTGTCGTCTTTTGTTTTTTTGTTTTTTTTTTGGTTTGTGCTTTGTTTATTGGGCGAAAAGACATATTGGAAAAGTTTACTTTCGTTTGCTTTTCGTAATTTTTTTTAAAATTTGATTTCGTTGACTTTATTTAAGAAAAAAATAAAAATAAAAAAAAACTTATGCGCGAAAAACTTAATCTAGTCCATATGTGATAAACTATTTATAATAAAATCGTTTGAAATCAAATGTAACGTTTTAATGAAAATTTTTGGCACAACAACACTTGTGCGTGTGAAAAGAAATACAGTAAGCGCCCCTGGTCATTGCCATTTTGATTCTGCTCGACGATTTTATATTTTAAGCTTTTTATTTTAAATAAATGTTTCAAAATGATTCATAAAAATTTAATAAATGGAGCATAGATTGCTCGTTCGTCATCTACTTCCGGTATATCTTCTGGTTCGCGCCGATAGCATTGGAACAGTTACGGGTGTCATAACCTCTTCAATTAAGAAACCATGAATTGGGCTATCGCAGACACCTGAACAGCCATGCTGTCACTAAGTGTCTTAAAGACAACCAAGCAGTGTTTGGTGTTTGCTCCAGTTTAATTTCTTTATTTCTTATTGTGTGTTCATCAAACTTTCTGATGGTTTGGATAGGAGAAATTCACGATCTGTGAACCGGGTGCCCACCTTCCATTGGGCTTTCCTTCTTGACAACTTGGTTGTCTTTAAGACACGTAGTGACAACATGGCTGTTCAAGTGTCTGTGATAGCCCAATTGATAGAGACGTCGAATCCAGGTAACGGAATTTTTCAAAATGGACCTATAAGAAACACACATGGACCTATGTGTTCGCTATGCATTTCAAAATGGCTAGACCAATCTTGATGAAATTTTTCATGGTAATTCCGATGGAGCCTGGAAAGGTTTTAGGTAGGTCATGGTGGAGATATCGCGCTTCATGGAAAGCACACTCTACAATTCGTTACCCCCCTCCCTAAAAGAGGTTAATTTGGTTAATTATGCAGTGCCACACCAGTAAATGTGTTACGTTTGTAGTGCAACACAGGTTATGTGTTAACAAACTGAAAAATGAATTTTATATAAAAGATTATTTTGTTTTCGAAATCTCATGTAGACAGTGCTCTTCTCCTTATTTTTAAGGTCATGTGTGCACAATTTCATCAAGATTGGAATAAAACTGTGGATTTGTATAGGAGACAAATATACATACATACAAACAACCATTTATACATATATATAGACTATGTATGTATGAAAGGTAAAAATATCAATTTTCAACTATTTTATTTTTATAAATGCCTTTCCTGATTTATTCATGTCTAATTTTGCGAGAAAAAGAAGTGTTTTTAAAATTCTTTCTAAAAGTTGCGTTTTTAATATATTATTGATAATTTTTTAAGGTTTACCATTAATCATGAGGTAAGTTAAGTGATAGATAAAAAAAGTTTTATGAATTTCATTCTTGAACATTAAAAAAAGCAGTTTCAAAATGCGGTCTCACAGACCCTGTTACAAACACACCCTCGCCACCTCTGGGGTGTTAAAAGGCATTTGATAAGAGAGCCAATAGCATTATAATGAAAACTGGACTCTAAAAAAAAGACGAAAAACTCAATGAGGGTTGTAATTTATATTTACAAGTCTGTCTATTCTGGATACTATTTTTCAACCACTCCTTAATAAAGTGGGCTGGATGTCTAGGGTCGATTAATGCCCTATAAATCTCCTTAATTTTAACGTTATTAATTATATTCTGAAACGCGAATAGATCTAATCTAGAAACTACCTTAGTAATAGAGGTCCGTTTCTATATAGAAAATGCAGAGCGTATAATTTTATTATAGGCCACCTTTAACCTAGAAATAGCTAATTTTGACGTGGAAGACCATAAAATACAACCATATTCCTGTTTTGGGATAATTTTGCCTTTGATAAGTATAACCATCTCTTTTTTTGGACAAAATATTTCTTAAACGTTTAACCGAGTAAGTTAATCTAACCGTTTGTGTTACTAAATTATCTATAAGCGCTTTAAACGTTAAAGTGTCATACATTCTATTCCCAAAATCACTTTAGAGGAATCAGTCGTTCGACTAATCTTTAAAACTCTTGTTGTATCTTCGTTGAACGCATTTCCTTTGCTTCATATCATTTTTTTAACAAATTAATATTTTTTTATTTTTTTTTAAATTTATTCATTGGGATCCAATGACGTCCATCCAGGGCCTGCAATTTCCAATCACGCCTGGTTATCCTTTGTAATATCGAAACTTTTCATAAGGAAATTATCATCAGCATAAGCCAATAGTTTAGAGTTACATGGAAAAGAAAAAATACAATGCGTTGATTTTAATATTGCATTCGTTTTATGGCCTACTTTAGTGTTATAGGAAAATAAAAGCCATAGTACGTATTTTTAGACATTTTTATTTTTAAAAAATCAATTATTTTTGTTTGATTCAAATTACATTCATAAAATTTATTACTTTTTATTTTCTAACATGTTTATAATGGCAAAAAATTTAAATTTAATTCCTCGTATCTTTGCAAAACTTTTACTTTCTCATCTAAAGTCACATCTTTGCGTTTGGAAGTCATCGCAATTACAGTACTGTACGTACAGTATGTACAGTAATACAGCACAACAATAAGCAACGTGACTCGAACTCTTTGGAACTCCAAAAAACCAAAACTGAAACTTCTCCGAGAGTTCGATGACTAAAGCTATTTCCTTCGCTTACATTCGCCTTGTTCGCTAACAGCTTACAAATATATTCTAATACATGTATGCCTGTAACCTTAAAAATTCTGGCAGAAAATGTTTTTATTTTGAAGGAAAAATTTAAAAGTTTCTTATTTAGTGGTCATGCGATTGACCATGTTGTTTTGTATTTAAGCGTTACTACCGACTTCAAAAAGAGGTTCTCTGTTTGGCCCATGAAGTCGGTTCATTTTTTAAAAAACTTCTTGTTATATCTACATTGCATTAAATGAAAAAACCTTACATTTGCCGCACCAATATTGTTAAGCATAATACTGAAAAGTGTATTGCGAATAATTTTTTAAAGAAAGAAATAAGAAAAAAAAAAAAGGTAATTTAAAACAGATGAAGTTTATTTATTATTATTTTTATTAAGATTTAAAAATAAAATTTAATTTAAAGCGGACACTGAAATATATTTTTGGGTAGATTACAGTTCCGAAAGTTTGTTTTATTTTAAATCTTAATAAATGCACTTCATATTGTGTAAATTGAAAATTATGAAATTTTGAAAAAACTTTTAAGTTGTGAAATTGTAAATTTTAATGAATGAAATAAATTTACGAATTAAAAAAAAATGTGTATTTAATGGAGATTCTAAAATGGAGTATTAGTTAAGCTTTTTCCCACAATAAACGAGATATTGCTGGTTAAAATCGAAAGGGTTAAATTGTGATGAAATGACAGAAAATTCAAATTAGTTAAATTCGTAATGTCTCGTTTATTGTGGAAAAACCATTTTAGAATCTCCATAAAATGCACATTTTTTAAATTAGTAAATTTATTTCATTCAGTACATTTTTTTTTAGAAATTTTATCATTTTCGAAAAAATGATAAAATTCTTAATATCACAGAAACGGTTTTGTAAGTCATATTTTAATATTTAGGCTTATGACATATTTTTTATCAGTCATAACCCCAGCTATTATCTCTCAAATTTTCGTTCACTCATTACGGGATACCCTGTATATGTTTCAGCTTCAACTTTTAATAACTTTTATACAGGGTGTTTCATAATTGGTGTCCCGTCTTCAGGTCCAAATAACGACTCAATGGGAACAGATTGGGGGAAAATGAATATTGATTATTTGGTTTTAATGTCCCCTAATTCAGAATAAAAACATTTCCCGTCCCTGGGGATGAAGGGATAAATTTTGAAAATTTTAATTTTGTAGGGGTAGGGGTTAGACTCCATGTGTTATTAAAAAGTTGTAGAGCATCATGTAAAATGTGGGTTTAGGAAATTGCAGGATGTTCAAGTAGTCTTTGGCTTTCACCCGACTGTCAAGGAATATCAGGGGACCCTTGCCATACCAAAAAAACATGTCCATGCCAATGACACCTCCTCCTCTACCTTGAACTGTATTCACAACACATGAGGGGTCCATCGCTTCATGGGGCTGCCACCAAATTCTCTGCCGGCCATCGGTGCAAAGCAATGTGTAAGTGATTCGTCCGACCACATCACCTTTCTACAGTCGTATACTGTCCAATCACACAGTCCTTTACACCACTGCAGGCGAACCTTCCGGTTTGTTGCTGACACCAGGGGCTTCCTCACTGGCATGCGACTTCCCATCCCTATTCGCTTCAACTCTCGGCGCATTGTTTTGGAGATGGGTTGCGACGATTCTACAAGAACAACAAAAAAGATATTCAATACAATACAATAATAAAATTTTCCCCAAACAGAAAAAAATATTAGAACAAATACCAAACATAAAAATCATACCAAAAATAACAAATAACATTACTAAAACAATCATTAATAACCACCACCAACCTAAAAACAACAATCAATCAAAATAATAACACAAATATCAATTTCAAAGAAATATGTAAAAACAATAAAGAAAAATGGAACACTAGAAATATAATTTATCAAATACCATGTAAAAATTGTGAACATATCTACACAGGTCAAACTAAACGACAATTAGAAATAAGATTAAAAGAACATGAAAGAGCACTTCGCCACAGAGACAAAAACAACCATTTAGTAAATCATTGTATCAAAGAAAACCACACACCACATTGGAATAACACAAAAATCATTGGAAAAGAAGAAAATTATAAAAAAAGATTAATTAAAGAAACAATAAACATCATTACAAACAACAAAAATTTAGCCAAACCATCAATAGAAATAAACAATAAATGGACACTACTTTTTAACAATCACCCTAACACACAATAGCCAACAATCATAACCAACAATTACAATCAACTTAGCTTCATCACCTTTATATCAATTATTACATTCTTATTTAAACTGTTTACAACTGTCAAATACTTTATACACTGATGATGAGAAAAAAATTCTCGAAAACGTTATTATTTGAAATTTACCCCAAAAATTTGGATCAACCCTTCAAAATTTCATCAGTACTTCAAAATCACCGTCATCTCCTATCAACATCATCTACACAAGAACTTCATCTACATCCTCAATAGACTGATTTTATTTCTACCATCTTCAATAGACTCCACAAGAACTTCACCCTCAATAGACCAGTTTTATCTCCAAAGTTTTTTCAAGATTTGGTGACTTTAATTTCAATTTAATTTTATTTTTTTATTATTTCACATTATAAGGAGACTAAATTCATTTCAAATATAAATTCTTCATTGAAGTCTGCCGTCAGTTGCTACACCTCCAACCTTCGGTTTTACCGCATAATCCGTCTCGGACGACGTCGATCCCTGTCTGTGTTGATTGTTTTTGATCCACAATTCTGCCGTCTCGACAACTCTTGTGGATTCCGTTTCCACGCATTGAACACCTTTTGAGATACCGGTCAGTTGTAGTGTCCTGGAAATCGTAGCTCCAGCTAGACGGGCTCCCACTGTTGTACTGTCCTGGAAATAACTCCTTTTTGGAACTCAGACAGGTCTGCTGTTTTCCCCATTTTGCTCAACTTTAGCAGCTGCAGCTTGTTCCTACCCTGTACCTGCAGCTTGGAAGGAGCATGTGCCTCACATGATTGCATTCATTTGTACACTATATGATCAAAAATATCCGGACACCCCTCACAGATCATCGATTGGCCCAATGTCACATGATAATGACTTGCACATCATTTAAATAGCTTCCCACACCTTCAGACATAACTCTGCTTGGACATTGGCAAGAATGGGTCGTTCGGCAGAGCTCAGTGAGTTCCAACGTGGAACCATCGTTGGATGTCACCTATGCGGCAAGTCCGTGCGTGACATTTCCAGCCTTCTTCAGATACCCAAGTTAACAGTAGGCGATGTCATTATGAAATGGAAGACCCGGGGATCGACAACAGTTCAACAACGAACCGGTACACCCAAGAAACTAACGGACAGAGACCGTCGAGTGCTTCGTCGTGTCACCCGCAGCAACCGACAGTCATGGCGTGGGGCTCATTTTCATGGTACGGACTGGGCCACCTCGTTCCTGTGCAAGGAATCACAAACTCCGACCGTTATCTGAATGTTTTGGACAACTGTGCACTTCCAACGTTGTGGCAATTTTTCGGACAATGCTCCGTGCCACAAAGCGAGGCGTGTACAGCAGTGGTTTGCGGACTCGGGGGTCGAAGAAATGGGTTGGCCGGCACAAAGTCCCGACCTCAATCCTATAGAGAGTCTGTGGGATGAATTGGAAAGACGC
>JAHWFO010026216.1:0-19959 GCA_023313115.1 Rhysida immarginata
AGGCTTTATCTTTAGGAGGTGTTGGCAGTGAGTAGTTTTGATATGTCACCCATAGTTAAAGCTCTTCAAACAAAATAAAAACTCGCAATGGAAATTTCACTTCGTTGCAATACAAACTGAATAATGGCTAAGCAATTGAAATTGGAAATTTAATTGGACACGCCCAAATTTTCCTTCGCTAGATAGCGTGTATATTGATTACAATGGTCAACAGTGATTTTGGAGCCGGGTTATTTGGAGCTGATTTCATATGAATTTGATGCTCTGAATTTAAATATGGCATTAGTTTCTGACTAGAGCTCAAATTACTAAGATATAACATTTTCGTGAAATATACTTTACACTATTTTAATAATTATATACAGTGCGTCCCATAATCTTAGGTCCACCCCACCAGAGTCTTAGATGTAGCTCAGAGAATGCATTGAAATATTTGCATATTTGTTAGAAAACACATTGCAGCCTGATCTCCATATTCCATCAAAATGGCACATGGTATGCCGCTGAATGAACGTGAAAGAGGGCATATTGAAGCATTCACAGTGGAGGATATTCTGGCTGCCAAAGAGCTAAGAAACTAAAGCGCTCTCACAATATGGTCAACAATTATTTGAAGCTGGGAGTTTTGTATGGCAAAAAGAAGTCATCTGGCCGCGCAACAAGACCACAGATCGTATGAAGAGGAACATCATAAAACAGGTTGCTTCAAACTCTGCATCAATCCGGCAATTTGCACAATCAACCAACATTCCAGTATCAAAATCAACTGTTAGGAGGATTGTGAAATCGATTTCGAACATTGTTTAAGCCATCGAAAGGCATCACCACCTCTGAAATTGACACACAAGCAGAAAAGACTTGACTGGGCCAAAGAAAGAATTCAGTAGACCAGTCAATGGAAGAACATAATTTCTTCCGATGAAAAATATTTAATCTCGACGGTCCAGTTGGATTCTAATATTACTGGAGTGATATCCGAAAATCTCAGCAACTATACTCCGAACGACAACAAGGTGGAAAAGCGTCATGATATGAGCAGCTTTCTGTGGTTGTGTTAAGTCCCCTATTGTTTTCATTACAGGCCGAATGAAAGCAACAGATTATCAGAATATGCTGGAGGATAGCCTTCTCCCCATGATAGAAAAACTAAACAATTCTCACGTAAAATTTCAACAACATAAAAAGCCTGTGCTTACAGCTAAGGCAACCTTTGAATGGTTTCTCTCCATTGGTGTGCCCATTCTTAACTGGCCAGATCTCAATCCCATAAAGAATCTCTGGGGTTACCTAGCGAGAGCCGTTTACAAAGAAGGGAAACAAAATTCTTCTATTGCGGGCCTGAAAACTGCAATCATTAAGGAATGGGATAACATTCCTACGGGAATAGTGGAAAATTTGGTGTCATCAATGCCAAAACGATTGTTTGATGTTATTCTGAATAAGTGTGGCAGGGTTGCTTAATAACATTGCATTTCCTTCATTTATTTATGTATTTTGGAGGGGTGGACCTATGAGACACTCCAATACCCCTTCAATACTAATGTTCACTTGTTAATTTATTGTGTGGCATTTTTGAAATACATACGTGTTTATTTTGCTTCGAAATAGTTCCTGAATTCATAGTTTCGAGATAAGCATTCCTACATTATGTTCCCGTTCAATATGTTCAGAATCGGTAGTGAACTTAAGATTATGAAACGCACTGTAAGAGTAGGAGTTGTAATACTGTATAATTAATTATAACTGTGAACTCCATTTTAATAAAGGAAATAGAAATAAAAATAAATTATAAAGACAGAGATAAATAAAGGTCACCCGATGTGGAGAAATACAAATAATGAAGTGGTAACATTTCTCCATAAGACCTTCGTTTTATCGGTGTTTTGGCCACTTGATTATTTGTATTTCCTCACATCGGGTGACCTGTATTTATAATTATTTTTATTATTTATTTTTATTTCTACTTCCTTTATTAAAATGGAGTTCACATTTTTAATTAATTATACATTATTTTAAGTTAAATCTATGGATCAAAGTGTTAAAGGAACATGAAAATCATAGAGAATATTGCAGTTGTACTTATCTAATTGCTAGGAAAAAAAGAGGAAAAGCACAACTAGTCAATGAACACTTCGGAAGTTTCTTTTCCGTGACTACAGTATTCGCAGCGCCACTCTATCGGCCAGAGAAAAAAAATGTCCAAAGCCTTTAACACCGGAACTTTCTGACCTGTAGTAGAAAAAGCCTTGGTATTCAGTAGTCTTGGGATAATACGGGTATTTTTTCTGCTCCTTCGAGGGGCTAAAAGAAGATAGTGAAAAAGGGTTTAATTTTTAACATAATAAGTTTTAACTCTGGGTTGCCCAACTCACCCGTTTAGCCCGAGATGGTGAATACGGCCGTTAGAGTACTCACGTGAGAGCCTCTTTAGTACGTCTATTAAACTTTTTGATTTAGAATAAGAAACTTTGTCCAGGTTTAATTTTCCTAAAACGGTCTTTTGGTGGGTGATATTTGAAGAAGAATGTCTTATTTTTAAACGTTTTAGGTAAGCCAAATGAATGCCCTCTGGGGACGGGTTATACTACTTTACCTGTTGGAAAGTCCACAACATTACCCGATTGTGTGGAGGCAACGTGTTACAAGAAAGAGAAAAAATTACTTCTAGAAACTGTAGAGTAGGTTAAAATTCAATGTATTACTAGGAAGTAAGGCTGCGTACGAGTGTTAACTCGAGTCGAATAAGGGTGCAGACGAATTCATTTGAAAACCACCAATTCTGCTTCAATTGAAACAAATATAATTTTAAATGGTTTCGGAAAAAGTTCAAAAACACTCGAATTGAAATCAAATCCATTCGATTAATTCGATTCAACACTCCTGTAAGCTCGAATTGGTTTTATCCGAACGATACCATTCGAAACCTTCGAATACATCCGAAAATATGCTTATAACTACTTACAAATAATAGCTCATTTCGGTGTTTATGGCGGACTAATCCATTATAAATCTTCGGGGACATTATAAATGCAGTTTCAATTAGTTAAAATACCTAATTGAAATTCAAAGATTTCAGAACCACTCATACGCGTACGACTGCAGCGTTAACTTTAACTTTAGTACAATAGTGCTAGAAATGGAACCATATTCATCATCTAGGTCTTTCTACAGAAACATTACAACAAATATGTTGAGAAAAGTGAAGAAAACTAAGGTGTGTTCAAAAGAAATATGTTCAAATGGTTTCGAAAGGAATATTCAAAGGCCAGTCGAATAGGTTTCGAATAAGGTATTCAAAATCTGTTGAATACAAATTAATTGAATGAATCACACAATTCGTTACAGCAGCCAAACTTCAATGCTAGTTCAAATGAATTCGATAAAGGCTCGAATGACTCGAGAAACAGATCAATTCATTTGAATTGTTTTAATGTCGTTTGATAGCATGTTCGAATGATTCAAATCAAAGTTTTCTTGAAATTTTCGACTCGCACGCAGCCTTACTAGGAAGGTAATATAGCTAATATAATAATATTCTGTACAATATTCTGCAGATTGGATATTGGTCTCTGACGTATTGTACTGAGCATTCAGGAAATTAGGTTATACTTTATCAACAAAAATAAACGTGCGTGTAGTACGTTGCCGACCGAGGTGGTTGCTTACTCGAAAAGCTCCAGTTTCACTTAATCTGCGGTGCAATTGTCCAAACAATGGATGAACTGGTAGACATCTGTTTGGGCAGCGCTCTCGGTACATTCGTCTCGCTGCTTGTCTATTTCCATTCACGGCCCTATAAATGTAATACATATTGACCAATTCTTCATTACTGAACCGATACATCCAACTCCTGCAATGTCCTCGCCCGCTTTCCGCTCTCTAATACGCCTGCGAACGTTTTCGGACACAACCTCCGATGTAAAACTTGTTCGTCGTGGTCTGACCTATTGGGCATTATGTATATGGATTCTTAACGTTTATGTTGATATTACTATATAAATTTTTTGCATACCAAAGAGCGTGATTGCTAAGCAACAAAACCTGAAAAACATAATTCATGTCCGACATAACGCCATATGCCGAAATAAGTTGAAATAGGGGACCAATATCCTATCTGGCTTACAATTGTTAATGGTTGTTACTATTATCGCTTACTACAATATCACGGCCGAGGCAAATAATGGTATGAACTATTTATACTGTTCAAATCACTTTGCATGTGCAGTTGAGAGAAATTACACTAACAAGGGAATCCCTCGAACATGTATGCCACAGATTTCCACCAAATTGAAATATGTTACTCATCTGAAACTACTATAGATGCTTGCAAAATAAGAGAGTGCTAAATTTTGTTTCTTTCAAAATAAACCGCAAAAAAGAAAAAATGTTAGCATACATAGCCATACAAAGTCTCTATTGAGGAAGCGGTTCGGCTATGTGGGATTCCCTTGTAAGTGGCCAGTTTATCAGGAACACTCATGAAGATGCAAATCCGTTGGCATAGCAATTGCTACGTATGAGTTGGTCACGTGACAGTCTGTAATAATATAAAGCGAGAATATACCTGTCAACTGCAAGTGGCTTAACCGTTATCAGGGACAAAACAAATGATCTGAACGACTTGGGGCACGGATGATAGTTGGTCCCCGGCGATATGGCCTGAGTATTTCCGAAACCGCACGTCTTCTAGGCTTTTCCCGAACTACCGTTTCAAGGGTTTACCAGGACTAGTTAAGCAACCAAAAAACAACCAGCCAGAGACAAGCCTTTGGTCGTAAACGACTCGTCGCTCCAAGGGATGAGCGTAGGATGGGAATGCCTGTTCGTGCGAATAGAAACGTCACGACTCGTCAACAACAACCGATGGCCAGTCCGGGTACCTTTGATCTCCATCCAAAACTGCAAAAAACGTCTCTAATTATCCCGTGATCACTAACACAGGACCCTCGACAACTGGAAGTAGGTCTGTTGGTCGGATGAATCCCGTTTCCTATAGCACCATACAGATGGCCGACGCAGAATTTGGAGACAACAGCACGAAGCGATAAACCCGTCCTGTCTAGTTTCCAGTGTTCAGGCTGGGGAATGTTTTCCTGGCATACTCTTGGTGTGCTGATACCTGCAGAAAAACGCCTTAATGGTCAGGGCTACGTGAACATTATTGCCGACCACGTTCATCATTTTATGGCTACTATGTTTCTCCCATCAGAAGGATACTTCCAGCAGGACAATGCTCCATGTCACAAGGCTCGTATCGTCATGTAATAGTTTCAGGAGCAGGATAATAAATTCAACTTACTCCTCTGGCCATCAGAGTCCCCGGATTTGAATTCAATCGAACATGTTTGCGATGAGCTGGAACGGGTTATTCGAGGCATGGATTCCAATAAGTTTCTTCCAGCGGCTAATGGGATCCGTGCCACGGCGAATTCGTGCTGTTATAGCTGCTTGAGATGGCACAAGACAGTATTAGGGGGTGTTCCTAATAAACTGGCCACTCTGTGTACACCCCCGAAGAAACGAGAGCGCAAAGTCTAGTCAGTAGACTCGTAGAAAGAATGTAAGGGGGAGAGTAAGCTAAAGTAAGCATATAAATAAGGTCAGTAATAAGGGTTCAGTAATAATTTCTGTGTAGCGCGCTCGCTGGCTAGTGGGTGTGATCCTGACATATGCTTTTACTAATTTAATCATGTAGCTGGATTCTTACTCCAAGGTAAATGTGTGGTCTGTCGTCCATTTCTTACTTGCTAAAGCAAGAACCTAAAAGATATCTGGGGAGTACGGTGGAGCCTGTTTAGGCTCAGGTTTGAAACTTGGTTTACAACTCTTTCTTTTTTCTTATCTCTTCATCTTTCTTATCTATTTTTCCTATGACCCTACCCTACCTCATTCCCGTGCAAAACTGCTTCTCTCTCTCTCTGTCTCTCTCTCTCTCTCTCTCTCTCTCTCTCTCTGTCTCTCTCTCTCTGTCTCTCTATACAACTAGCAATTTTTATGCCATGGATACCATCAATATGGCGTCGGGAGGGGACTCTAACGATTTTTCTCATAATTTTTTCAGATGGTTGAGGCAGATAAAATTGAATCTTTTTGACCATCAGCGTCTCGTCAAGATAGCGGTCCTCCAGAATATTTTGTGTTCTGTGCGATGTTCCCTGTTATAGACAATGGCCCGACATTGCTGTTTCCATAGTGACAAACTTCTGCAAAGCTTTGCAGGAAGGATGCTGCTGCGTACTTGTATCTTGACAATTTCTTTTTAAGAGTCCAAAACCACAGACCTCATAGGGTGAGGTATCTGGAAACTTAATCCGGATTTACTATCACCAGTGGTTTTTGTTAAATTTATATATATAGCAGGCCAGTGAGATGTAGCTTAGAGACAGGGAATGATTTAGTGTCTATACCATGGAGACGGGGAATTGAGCTCATGAGGTTAAAGTAGGCCAATTTGACTTTAACGTTAGTAGCCACCAGGTGCAACCTGAGCTTACCATAGCACAATGTGCAGCTGCAATTTAAACACTTTAAACAGCTGGTTCTTTTCCATTTTTGAGGCGGTTTGTTGATCTTATCGAGATGTACCCAACCTTCATCTAGATGATCATCCATTGTCACCTGTCTTGTGCAAGAAAAGCGTTCGCAAATGTGCCATTCTGTCAGTCGATGACCATGAGCGGTTAAGCCACACGACAGTTTCATGTTTTCCCGATACTTCCGCCGGCCAGGTGGCCGAGAGGGCTAGGGCGTAGGCTTTCTAGTACTCGAGTCCGCCTGGTCGCGGGTTCGAATCCCGCCGTAGGCATGGATGTTTGTGTTTGTCCCGGGCTGCGTACTGTTATAACTTGTGTAAAAGGCGCAAAATGACCTTAGTAGTCGACGCCAAAGTTTCTAATAAACCAACCAACCAACCGATACTTCCTTGAGACATTTTCAGCTTCTTGGCCATGGGCGCTGTATATTGGGTTTTGGAAGAACGCCATAGCTCGAACTCTTATTACATAGACTGTGTGGCGGGTAGGCTGGGTTTTGTTGCTGGTTCGTTTTCGACTAAGACTCCGTCCTGGGGTGGAAGCTACTTGTTCACCTGAATTGAAATTACTAGTGGTGCCTGTACTTACGACAAAACCTTGCTTCTTGTATTTTTCAATTTTTATGGAATAACCGAAACCTAGTATTGTCCCCTTCCCAAAACTTGTTCAATTTTACCAACACTTTAAGGTTAATGTTGCCAGCTAAATGTGGTGACAAATTCCACAACACTTGCGCTTTAAGGAATCGTGCAAAGCCAAAATCGTTCATTGTTAACTGCCTCATCTCTCTTAATCATTTTTCTGCTTTAATGTAGGCACTGCAGGCACACTAGGTTACGCCAGGCGAGGGATGAGTTGGCGTTATTTTGGGCGTTGGCCACCACTGCTTCAATCTTAGTTACAAACCTGGTTCAAATTCTACCCTGCTCCTATTCCTACAAAGTTATCATAGATTATATCAAAGTAAATGATAAGTGAAACGTAGAAAATAGTCATTAATTTGTTATATTTCAAATTTACAGTTGCGTCAAGTTAATCGAGCCACCTCGCTGTAAATTAGTCTCGGATTTAAGTAAGCAGTTTCCTGACTGCTGCCCTAACGTTGTATGCAAGATCGTTTAAACATGATTTATGTATCACTGGATTTAAAATTTGTAATAAAATATTTAAACATAAGGATATGTCACTCTAAATTATTTCATATATGAATTATAGTTACATTTTAAATACTTGGTAGTCCGTAACAAATTGTTAAGCAAATAATATTTAAAAAAAGTTATTAGCTAATTTAATCGAACCACCGTCAATTATTTTACTACTTACAATGGTATTAAGAACCACAGTCGATGTTGCAAATTAAAAATTTTTTCTTAAATGTTTTTCAGTAAAGTGGAGATAACTCTTCAAATTTGCATAAATTGAAAAAAAACGACAAATCAATCGCTGATTGCGGCACTCTTTATTAGGAGCTTTTAGCAAAAAGCTACTTATAAGATTGCACGCTTGGTCTGTACGTTTCTCCGTCCGTCGAGCCGTCCGCAGTTTGCACGATAACTTGAAAACAGATTAAATTTTTCAATTTGTGTTTTCAGAAATTGGACCATCAAGGTCTTATCTCGGCCGATATCAACTCTTCAGAATTTTTCATGGACCTCTTCAAGTCGAATTCACGTGCTAAAAGCAGAGAATATAAAGAATACCAAGATAAAGGCATATCAAATAACAATCGATTTGTCAATAATGAATATAGTGTTGCTTTCTGTTCATCTTTTAAGCATTATTGACATCGGTACGCGCACGTGAAATCGCTTTGTCGACGCACGATTGCTCAAGTGCTCATTAAATAGCGGAAGAATTGAGCTACTTATTGGTTTTATAATGTCCGTCCTCCCCTTCATAATTTCTACATTTATTGAGGTAGAAAGTTGAAATTCAGAAAGTAGCTTACAATGTGCATGTCCACTTCACTATTTAGTTTGGTTTTCTGATTGGTGCACTGGAGTCGAAATTACGGGGGTGGGAGTCAGAAAGGAGAAAGCATCTATGTGCTATTTAGGTAGGTAAATACGTGAAATTGAGTATCCAGATTTCTCTAGGCAAGATTTCTCTAGGGGGAAGGTCGTAGCCTGGTGGGCTTTCAGTGACCCAGGATCTATACCCCCCCCCCCCCCCCCGGGCTGCTGTGACCATTATACAGCCATCATTAATCCAGGTCCATCCAGAGACCCAACTCGTCGGTCTCAGGCCATACCGCCTCTGGATGGACGTATTGGATAGCAATGAATTCTAAAAATAAAATTCTAAAAAAAAGCTCTACAACCTCTGACAATTAAGTTCGGTGAATGAGTTCACACAACAAAATGCAAAGCAGATAGAGCCACATTTAATTTATTGTCCATCGAAATAATCACCCTGGAAGGCAATACAATTTTGTATAAGTCCTGGAAGCTCCTTAGGGATGGCTTTAAGTTCACGTGTCACATTTGCTTGAATATCTAGAATGTCCGCAAATCTGTGTCCCTTTAAGGCCCGTTTCAGGCGTGGGAACAAGAAAAAGTCTGCCGGTGCCAAGTCTGGTGAATAAGGTGGATGAGCTATGGATACGACCCCTTTGTTGGCCAGAAACTGTTGCACGATTACGGCAGTGTTCCTCTTTGATCCATTATGTGCGCACGCTACACCTTCAACTGACGAAACGAGCATCTACTAAACCATTGCACGCACAAACGTGACCTGTCTGAACTTGCTTAAACAATGACTGGGCTTGTATTCACATGCATTGTTACTCGCGTAAAGCTCGCACAGATTGGGGTGTGACGTCCATCATTCACCGAACTTAATTGTCAGAGGTTGTATATTCCAGTCACTTGGTCTTTAAAACTATGACAACATATGGCATGTAATATGTCATTCGATCGGAAATGATGAGAAAGGAAAGAAGATACGAGCTTTTTTTACATTTTCTACATACTACGACCGAGAAAATCAATTTTTTGATTAAAAACTTGGAGAGAACGAACAAGTGCAGATAAAGGGGTAAAAATAGATGATCGCAGTGTTTGTTACATGCCTTAGCGTCACGTGCCATATTGAAAGCTATGCTATGGTTATAACTAAATAACCGGAGACTAAGTCAAAGCACTACGATTTAAGAACGTACGAAAACTTTTAATCATTCAATACTTCATTGACGTTAAATAACTACAAGAAACAAATGCAATAATGAAGTAAAGCAAAATTAAATAATAGCAATTACAAATACTCAACTTGGTAGATGCAATAATGTAGAAAACCAAATATAATAAAATGAGCTTAATACTAAAGCCATTAATCAACGATTCAAGCTATAAATGAAAGATCAATAATTGCTAAATTCTTAATATGCGCTACTCACAAATATTTCGCTAAGGCATCAACTAATTCTATCTCATATATTCAATAGACATACATAAATCATCAATCAATGTTATATTTGATGTGATAAGTTCTAACCAAGCCTTATAAACAATTATTCCTATAGGCAACTCTTTAAGCCTATAGGCAACTCTTTAAGCCTAAAGTAAGTATCAAATAGGTATACAATAAATCAAACCAAATTAATGTACTCAATAATTGACTATATGCTACACTCACTGAGAAATGCCAATCTTGGGAACATTAGATAAATTCCACAAGGGATAAATAAGCGTTTTATACACACTTTACTCAGTCCCAATAGTCTACACGGTAAACGGAAACACTATTTAGCAATGTCCAATAATTGTGAAATAAAGACCGGAATTATAGTTAATGTCCTATAGACTAAATAAAGTCTTATACTGTATCAGCACTATCAGTCAATAAGAGAATTGATAACGACAAGAGTCTACGGAAGGAGAAAATAGAAATTACATTTAGAATACTTAAATATGCACTCGCAAAAACCAAAAAACACTACTCCTTCGCTTATGACCTGTATTATTCGTTACTACTAAAAGATACTAAATAAATACTGACGAAGCACTTTACTCTTTTACACTGTACTCCTCTAATATTCGAGCGTAAGTAAACTGACGAAAATGCTGGCACACACAAGAATTCGAGGCTTAACGAATTACGTGAGCTAAGCCTAACATTTAAATTGCACAGCACTCGAATGCACTCTTTTAAAGAAAGATAACGGAATAAAAATGAGGATTCAGTACTCACTATTTACACTGCACTCTTGTCGTAGATAACACAGCAATACCCATTGGCGAGCAACAACCCGGCCAAGAACGCCATCAAGCAGAAGGGAAATACGCCGAGATAACGAACTCGCTCCCAGCACACAATGCACTTACTTTCCTCTTGCTGACGGTTCTCATGCCACATTTTCACCTCGAAACGGGTGATACTCATAAGGTTGACAGGTGAAAATTTGCTTACGGGAATTCGGCCGTAACTCGCTGCTTTGCATGGTGACTGGAATTTTCCACTGCCGTACGAGCTCACCTCCGCCGCGGGAATGCTTTGCTTTAATTTTCCTCTAATGCTTTGCTCCTCTAAGCCTGGCATTAATTTTCTTTTTGCTGAATTGCTCCTGTCTCCGTCGCTCACTGCTCATCGAAGTCTTTCCATCTATCGCTGACGACTTCGCACTCCCGTCTGTCGAATTCCGCTCTCGTCTCCTGCTGCTTTCCCTCGTGCTGATAATTGAATCTCTCGCTCTTCTCTCGCCGCGCTAAACCTCGGGAACTTCGCTCCTCCAAAAGATACATGTCTTGTTACAGCGAGGTTTTTTTCGCAGTAACACTTACCCTACTCTGGGGAAGGGGGGTTAATTTTTTGCTAATAATTGCATAAATGTATTCCTGCTTCACAGCTAAAGCTGCTGCTCGGAATGTTTACAAGAATTTATTTTAAAGTATTCTTTTAAAATCTTCAATGAATTAACATGGGGCGCAATTGGCCTTTTTGTTTCCAACGGTAGTATGGGCCCAAATTAATGTAACAGGAGATATTTGAAAGTAACGACATTTTTAAAGGGAGGAAATATAGTCGGGCAAATGTTCCGACGTTTCGTAAGGCAAATGTTCCTACACTTTCATGAATCATTTACCATAATAGATCGTGTTTCAAAAGTTCCCGAACGCAAGAGATGACTTTCCCTGCATAACGTACTGTTGTGCAGGTATGCTCAAGGGCTGGTGGACAGGAGCCACTGTCTCTCAACCTCTGTTTTCAATTAATGGATGCTCCCAGTCGTTACGAATCCCGATATTTATTTTATATAAATGCAAATATACGAATATGAGAGTGACATAAAAAGGTTAAAGAAGAAATAAATCTTAGGTGAAGCAAACAGGGTCAGAAATAGATGTTTTATTTATAAAGCCTACGGTATACAGTATTAAGCTTATACCGGTACAATAACAATTTAAAAAGCGTTTATTGCGCGAAAACAAACAAATGAAATACAGTATGTAAGAACGAGCGCATGGTTTATTTTAGTGGTTGGCCGAACATTACTCCTGCTGTCATAGGTTAGGCTTTCCCTACATACAGAAGGGGCAGTTCGGTAAACTTTTGAAACACACGGTATATTTTTAATAGTCAAGTCTTTGATTATTCGTGTGAAGAAAAGATTGTCGTAGTCTCCGATCAAAGAATCCTCTAGTGATGCTTCACTACATGGGCTTTATTTTCCCATTGAGCATATAACCTAACTCATCTTCGTCTGAGAAACATGGAACATGACATTAGCGTTATCCAGTAATTTTACACCAAGGCCGCAAACTGAAGTAATTGATTCATAATCACACGTACTGGTCAACATGGTTTTGTAAGGGACGCAGTCGTCCAAGTCATTTACTTTATTACCACGTCCAATCGCTATTGTTAACACACTAATTCGTTAACTTATTACTTTAGCCTATTATGCAAAATCCGATGCTACGATGACAATAAACCTCAGCACCCCACGGCCACCAACACTTAATCACGGAACCGGGTTTCACTCTTCCGTGTGGAACCTCTAAAAACGTCCTCGTTCATAAGAATGTCACTCTACTTACAGGTGTCACTCTACTTGGACCCACAGGTGGCGCTGAAAACTATGAAAAAATAAAAACCGGTATGAAACTGTTGCAAGGACTGTTGCAAAAAACTAAACAACGTGGCGCAGTCTCAGGCAAAAATTTGCAGACATCCGTTCAAACATGCACGTGGAAATTCGAAAAACCCGTTTTAAATATACCTGTTAAAGATCGCCTGCAGCGCCACCTGTGGTGAAAATGTTAACTAAATTTGAAATTTGGTAGGATAACATTCCCTGATTTCCTAAGCATAAGGCTGCAAACGATTCATATCTATCGCATTCCGTTTTTTTTTTATTGATTTTAAAAATCCATTAGTCATTTTTGGGACACCCTGTATCTCCAGCACACCACTCATGGTATGACGGAATGGTACGGGTTGAAAAGGTGGAGGAGAGCATAGGTTCAATTCTGCGCGGCAAAATTGTTCCAAATTAACTTGACTGACTTTAGCAATCCGGATAGGATCTAACGCCTCTAACTATCTAGGATTCCTGTTCTCCGTCATGTACAGATTCGTCCTCATGTAAACAATCTTGTTGAGCACGTCCGGGAAGTCTAGGCCTAACTACGCCATAACTCGTACTTGCTTTGTCCTCAATTAGTTGCTCCGCCTTCCTAGAACTAATTCTGCCGTTCATCTCGCCGCTTTCCTTATCTTTTCTCCTTCGGGATGTTGGCTTTATAGCATTTAATCTAATTTCCAAACATTTTGTTTGACCCCTTCGTCGCTCTTCCTTCCCACGTCCCTTCACCTTGCTTACATCGTTTCTACCCTCCTTCACTTTTAGACTCGTCCTCAACTCTCCTTTCCTTCCGGGGGACAGATTGAAAAAAAAAACTCCTTCCGGGTCAATTTCAACGATCGTCACACGTTTGCTTTTTTCGTCGGGAAATGCGTGTCACTATCACATCATCTACAGTGGATAAACCTTCTTTCGCAAAAGATAAGAAACCCATTGAAATGCAAGGGGAAATGGCAGACTTTTCCGGTGACGACTGTCTTGACTATTATAATTTTTGCCAATAAAATGGCGTAAAAGATTCGGGATGGAAGAGTTAGCCTGAACGATAAACAGCGTTCTGGGTTGCCTGCGTCAGCGGCAACACCAGCCATTATCGTTGGCATTAAGAAAACAATCAGTGAAAAACGTCGCCTTTTCTTGAAAGAAGTGAGTGAAACGTTTCACATATCCTGTGGGTCTGCATGGGAATATCAACTGGGATATCCTATGGATTCCAAAAATTCTGACACAAGAAAGCGACCAGTAAGAGGAAAGTATATTCGACTTCATGGCAACGCACACCCGTATATAGTCAACGTCGTCAGAGCAAAACTGGGCCGTTTCCGTTGGGAGTTCTGGAACAACCAGCCTACAGTTCGGACTTAGCGCCCTCGGACTACCAACTCTTCAATTTACCTCGATTTAAGTGGTCAAACGTTTGAGACTGACGAGGAACTCAAACCTGCCTTGCGCCATTTATTCACAGCGACGCAGTTTTATGAGCGAGGTATTCTGAAACTGGTGCAGTATTGGGATAAATGCCTAAATCATCAAGCTGTCTCTTTAACATTTTTGTATGGGATCTATCGCCATCTCGTATGCGGCTCTGGTTATTTCAGTATAATATGTGGTCTATCGTTTTCTAAAAATTTCACGTTGACTTTATTAAATACGAGGGTTGTTCAAGAATTTTTGCCTCCTGGTCAGGAATTTTTTTTTATTTGTTACCGAAGTTCAAAATTCTTTATGTATCTGATACTTACATTTGTCCTGTATGTAATGCACTATTCACTTTTCGACATAGTCCCCATCCCTTTCAAAGCATTGCGCCAACGCGTGACCAGTCGGGTGAACCCGTCGGAGAGGAATTCCGGGTTTGTTGTCGACACGAAGATTGAATGGTATAAATTAACACTATCATAGGAATACTTATAAATTAAAGAACTTATATTTATTCGAATATATAAAGAATTACTACACCCACCGTTTAACCTTACACCAAAATATGCTCCTTTTGTCTGCCATAGCGGTAAAATCAATCTTAATTTAATTGCTGTCTTAATTCTTTTTATTGAACAGATTTACACCGAAGATCCATTACATTATAATCAGCTTCCTGATACAATGAAGTGTCAATGTGTATTCTAGAGTATCAAATATCATAACGTGAATATCAGGTTCTCCAGTCAACGTAGGTATTGTGGTGCACCCAAAAGGACACCCACTTTTCAAAGCAACGGCATAATGGTATTAAGTATACGTATACGCAAGCAGCTGTCTATAATCTGCGCTTCAGTGTGGATGATGCTGTGCAAATTTCATGTGCTGAAGTTCATGAACGCAGTTTGCATTAAATCCCTTTTTGCGTATTTACCTGACTATAAGACCACTCGATTAGAAGACGAGCTCACTTTTTTGAGGTCAATGTTTTGGAAAAAAGTTTTTTAATAAACATGGAAGCAAAAATACTTATTAAAGAATTAAAATCTATCGTAGAAGCTATCGTAGTGACCTTGTTATAATCGAGAATGCCAGTAATTGCAGCGTCACTATAGCCGAAGTGGAATATTTTACCTTTAACGTGCAAAATTCGATATACTGTGTAATTTGCGATTTTAAGACACCCCCCCCCCTTTTTGACATTTTAATTTTGAAAAAACCTCAAGTTATAGTCAAGTAAATATGGTAATTTGAATTTTTTAGAAACATTTAGCGACCAACATGTTAGATCTAGACAGAGGCATTTGTTAAAAGATTAAGCAAACAATCACATGTTTATATAAATTTTATTTCTTGTTTTAGGGCTTGTATCATTTCATTTCATCAAATATTTCGTACATTAACATCTTGTGTATTTTGTTCTTGTGGCCATTACAGAAGATTGCGGCACGGCCTTCTAGAAACTACCTGGCCTGGATACACATTAGAGAGGTTAATCACCACGTAAACGCGAACGTGACGCGAACGCGTTTACGTGGTGCTTAACCTCTCTACTGTTATGACGTCCTGCTCGTGCTATTATAGAAGTACGAGGCCAACGAGATGCGGATAAGTCACCTGACCATCGAGGTGCTAGCAACAATTCGATTTTCATTGTTTCCAACAAACGGGAAAACACTGATTTTTAACATCCAAAATGGAGACAATGAAAATTGGATTGTTGCTAGCACCCAGATGGTCAGGTGACTTTTCCGCTTCCAGGCCTTTACTTTGAATAATTGTCATGTGTAGCCGGCCGGATCCCCAGATCTCATTCCTTGCTACTTTTGGCTATAGGACATTAGCCAACAACATTTCGCCGCGCACACATCGGTCAGCTCTGGAACATGTCATCTTGCGATTCCAGATGTTACCTGAAAATAATGGCCATCATGTGGAACATGTTATGTTGTAATTTGTTGTAAGTGTGTGCCTAACATGGTCTATAGATATAAGCTTAAATGGTCATCGAGATTCCGACATTTTTTCCATTCTTTCGAGAAGCTAAGGAAAACAGAGTGCGCCAGGTGCCGCATAGATTGCACTAGGGCCGACCGTGGTCTACGCTAGAGATATTTCATTGAAACTGAATATGAAAGCAAAAATTTGTATCTGCCGATAGGGCGGCGCTGCAGACAACGTTGGGCCAATTGTACATGCAGCACCACTTTTCGATAGAGTTCCCGCCCTATTGGGAGCAAGAAACTTTAGTTTCATTAGAACAAGAAACTCGATGACCATTTATATCTATAGACCGTGGTGGCTAAATTTTTTTTTTCTTTTCTTTTTTTTTTATTAATTGGATCCAATACGTACATCCAGGGCCTGTATGGCCAGAGGCCGACGAGTTGGGTCCCTGGATGGACCTGGATTCACAACTGCTGCATGATGGTCGCAGCAGCCGGGGGGGGGGGGGGGGGTGAAGATTGGCTATCACAGATGGTCGCCCATCCAGTGACGAGCCGTGCCTGATGTAGCTTAACTTCACAGAAGTTGTGTTCAGTGAAAGCTCACCAGGCCACGTCCTCTGGTGGCGAAATTCGTAATTATTCTTTTTTTCTCTGAAACAAGTTCCCGTCCCTTTATTACGTCCTCCACAAAATTCCACATTTTTCTGATGACTGGTTTCGCCTGTAGACAACTTTGCAATAGGATCCTTTAATTATGGACACCTGTACATCTCCCTTCTAATGCTGCGCAGGCCAAAGGCCATTGTTTGTAACAGGGGTCATCGCAGTCAAAATCCTTCAATTTTTGTTACGTCCGTGACTATGGAGACAATAATTAAGTGATTAATTCACAAATTCAATTCATTAGATAAAGAATTAGTTAATAATGACTGCTTCATTACATTAATCCCATTGATACAGTTTGAACAAAATTACTAATGTAAAATATTTTTATTTTGTCATAAAAGAGCCCATCATTTTAATATGACTACTTTTATTTATTTCTGTCTTATTTTAAACAATAAGAAATTTTTAATATAATAATGGAAGTTCATTTCATGTCGACTGTGTTGGACCAAAATACTAATGTGTTCCTATTTATCCCCATGAAAATATTAAGCGCGACGGCCGTCATTATGTTCAATCAATTATCAACATTTCTCACTATTGGTTTCATCTTCACATAGCACAAATTTGGGCATCGACTGGTAATATGGATCGAATCCATTGGTAATGACTAGGTATAAAGGTAAATGATGACACTGTCACTTGACCTCCATTTAGTTTAATACTAGATGAAACACCAAACACCACAGGATATCCGCCAGAATAAGTAAGAAGTGGACCACCTGAATCTCCCTAAAAAAATTTGCTTTAGAAAAAATGAACATTTTAATTATGAAAAACGAATTTTTTTCATACTTACTAAACATATTGCTCGGGTCCCCATATAGTCGCCTGCACAAACCATCATTCCAGGGTGCCACCAAGTTCCAACCGAGCGTATACACACATTTTCGGGAAATAGACGCAGTTGCACTTTTCTTAAAACGTTTGATTCCACTAATAAGATTTAAAAAATTTTTTATCATTGTATCAGAAACACCGTCTCGGTGCATAAATGAACCAAATTTTAATAACAATATTAGGGTTTATGAAGATTTTATTAATTACCGAGCGGATTATATTGGATACATCCCCAACCGACAGCGGTCGCTTCCATTCCAGCTCGGGCATAGTTTGTCTTCGCTATACAGACAGTTTGAATTTCATTATTAATCGGTGCATCTCTCACCAATTCACATATCATAATATCGTTCAAATTGTTATTTCGATTATAACCGGGAGTCCAGCACTACATATAAATAATCATGATACTAAAGGTGGTTAAAGCAAAATAATTTTTTTTTATAAATATACAGGGCATAACAAAAGTAGTGAACAGGCTATATGCAGTCGGCTTCTGCAATGTACTACTGAAAATTAGAAAAAAAAGGTCCCATGAAGATATGTTTTAAAATTATTCCTTAGATAATTATATAAGCATAATCAGATCATAAATCTACGGATTTTTAAATAGGGCAAAATTTAAGATATTTGTTTATTCCTCTCCTTTTCATGATATTCAGGATTTTCAACTGAGTGAAAACGGATACCACCAAAATTAGCTGTGAAATGTTAAGGTTCAGAGGCCGTCTCGGATAAGACGAGTTCAGCAATCCATTGCCGCTTCTGATGGTCATTTTGAACATTTGCTGTGATTGTATACAGGGTGTTTTTGAATTGAGTACAGATTTTTTGGGAGATGATAGAAGAGTTCCTTAGAAGTATTTTTTGTCATATGAACATGGGGTCCCCGCAGCTCCGTTTACTTACAATACTGCATTGAACAATCAAATGACACCGGGACGCAGTGTGCGTTGGTGGGCCTAGATTATTTTATTTTTAACAATTAACGCAAGCAATCTACTGTAATAACTTTTAAAGTAATTGTTTGCAAAGAAATTTCAAGGTGCACGTGCTTTTTGTTGAAAAGTCTTAGGACAAACTTCGTCAAGGAGATTCCATGGTATCCAACCCCTTTGTAAAATACGATTAGTCCATATGTAAATGAACTAATCGCATTCTGGGAAAGCAGTAGGTAAAGATTTGTTTTAAAAAGGTCACTTGATGTACTTTTTACGTGTGTAAAGTTAAACAAACAGTATGAATCGTTTTACATGGAATGATTACGCAGACATGCATCATAAGGCGTTGCGAATTGTGTTATGAAGCAAATGGCGGTCATTTCGAACAATTACTGTAAAAGTCATACAGTAGATTGCTTGTGTTAATTGTTAAAAATAAAATAATCCAGGCCTAGCAACGCACACTGCGTCCCGGTGTCATTTGATTGTTCAATGCAGTATTGTAAGTAAACGGAGCTGCGGGGACCCCATGTTCATATGACAAAAAATACTTCTAAGGACCTCTTCTATCATCTCCCAAAAAATCTGTTCTCAATTCAAAAACACCCTGTATATAGATTTTATTGGCGTATTCATTGTTATCATTTAATCTAACTGACAAGAAATGATTGTTAATCTGTCGAACTAAGTAAATTCGTAAAGGGGTTGGACAACATGAGAATATCTCTAATTTTAGACGATTTATCGAATATCAAGAAAAATACTTGACGAATTATCCTGAAATTTCAGGGGAATAAAGAGCATGTTACAACTCATATATTTTCCTCCGGATGTGTACTAGTACTTGTACATTTTAAGGCAGGAAACTGAAATATTTTTGCTGTCCTGCTTCTGCGCAGTTACTCCGTTTCGGTTTCGAGGGAAAGGTCTATACCTTTATGAATATACCTGCTATTCTCATACAAATGAACACAGGTAAGTAAAAGAAACTTCTTAATCATATGCTACAGCTGCAACGCATTTCAAGCATTATTAAGTACCGAAAGGTGCTTTATGCTATCAGTGTGGGGAAACGTGTCTGTCCGTCTGTCTGTCTGTCCGTCTGTCTGTCTGTCTGTCTGTAACTCAAACTCCTCCGAGGCTATGAAAGATTTTCAAAATCTGTTTTCGTCAGTCGATGAATATGGTTCATGGCACGAACAAGTTACAAATATTATCTAAATCGGTTCATTGGCACGTGCATGAATGGTACCTCTATTTTCCCGCCTAGCAATTTTCTATGGGAAGATATATTGACTAATATATCAAACAAATTGTAATGACGAGATAGATGCGGTTATTCATTACTATTTTCGTCAGTCGATGAATATGGTACATGGCATGAACAAATCACAAATATTATCTAAATCGGTTCAATAGCACGTGCACAAATGGTACCATCACGACCCCACCTAGCAATTTTCAATGAAGAGATATATTAGTTAATATGTCAAACAAATCGTAATGACGAGATACAAGCGAATATAAAT
>JAHWFO010026231.1:0-15799 GCA_023313115.1 Rhysida immarginata
TAAAATAATCTTAATTAAACTGTATTATATTTCATTTATTTGAATTTTAAGCGATTAGCCACATTCCCGCCAGAAAAACAGCGTGTCTACTGACGCCAGCGCCGCTCGCGAAGCATCATTTTTGGACCAGATTTTCAGAGGCGGTTGCCACACTACCCCTTCTAGCCACTATACCAAGAGCCTCTCCTGCTCGTTTGTGATTGGTCAACTTCACGAGCAACGAAAGTGAAACTAATGAGAAAGGAAGGCGTGTGGAACGAATGCAAAAAATGGCTAAAACGAATCTTTCTTATGCGTGGCAATGATAAAACAAAGCAAGTGACCAGACGTCCTCCTTTTTTATGTTTTGTCCTGCAAACTGCTTTACTTACTAAAAAAAAATGAGAATGTTCTTCTTTTTTTTATTTGTCCTGCAAAACGTCCTGCATTCCGTAATGATCATCTTAAAAATGTTTAAAAATAAACATTCTGGTTTAAATAAAGTAGATTTATTTATTTTTTATATATACTTTAATTAAAAGTTATCATTTTCAATGTGTTTACATTGAATTTTTGAAAATACATCATGAAAATACGCCGCGATATCGCTTTTGCAAGAAATTTCTAAAAAAGTTAATCCTGATTGCAATTGTGTCCTGCATTTATGTCCTGCATTTTTCCCTTCAAAATCTGGTCACCCTACTTAAGATACCCTTCCTAGCATGCTATTTACGTTTATACAAATAGCATAATGCCTCGTTGTTGCAGTGTTTATGGCTCTTATACAATTTACCACGGCGAAAACGAACATTTAACGTTTTCTCTATCGAAGGATGAAGATCAACGCCGAAATGTATACGCAGTGTTTAAGCGCTTCTAAAACGATTGGGAAAAAAAACAAACTAAAATAATATTCAAGTCACTGTTCTTAAAATACTAGCAAAATAAAAGTGAGCAAATTTGCTCATTGAAAAATAATTTTAAAATCAGCATAAAACAATGAAGATAAAAATAGTGTAACGTTATAATTAATATGTGATGTTTAATGTGACTGTCACGTCAATATATAATTATTAATGATAATTTTACAACACATGAGTAAAATGCTGCCAAATACCAAAAACATTGGTTTCACATGAATAAAACATAATTTTGCGTTATTGTCAGATAGTTATGCAAATAAAATTTATACCTAATATTTTTTAAAATTATCAAAGATAACATACACTTTGATTGATCACTGAAGGATTGACACAGGCACGATAGCCACAACACCCTGTATTTTAAAAATACCGAAGAAATCATAAAAACTGTTTTGGCTGCATTGGTTGGATTTGAAACACTTGAACAATAAATCTGGCCTCCTTAAATGAAAACTGGGTCTGTAAATCTCTTCCATTAGCAAATTAAAAAAATGACTCAGGGCTTTTATAAATATTTTATTGCATACATATATTATGCCTATATTATTTTGTACTGGATATTATTTTAGTCCGCAATTGAAATGGGAAGCAACCTGTACGCATAACTTGACTAGGCTGTTAAGACTGCAGAAATGGTTTCTTCGTACCTTGTTGAATATACTTAGACGGTCCCCTGTTTCCCATTTCGCATCTATGGGCATTTTGACGGTCAAAAACTTGTTTCTGTAAATTCCGAAAACGAGGGATAAAAGAAGTCCACATTTTTGTAATTGTATTGTATTCAGCTGGAGAGTGAACATATAAAGATGACTATATAAAAATATAACCATTCTTTATTACAAAGCATGAAAGCTTTTACTTTATTGAAATAAATAAATCTGCTTAGTAATTATTTAAAAACTGTACTTTGCTGCATTTCTGTATTAATTTCTATATTATCAACATATACATCAAAAGATAAATCTTCAAAAATAGTTATGAAATCATTAGCCTAAGGGTGAATATCATATATATCAATAAAGCAAATAATTAATTTTGATTCACGATGACCATCCTTCTTTCCACTTTCGATTTTGACGAAATAGAAATCGAAATCGCAGGGACATCATTTAAATTTGGGCCTTACTCTACTATATTCTTTTAACTCCCCTTTATACATTATTTTATCAATGCATACGTTGTTTGATGCAAAAGACGGAATGTGTTAATATCGAAAGATCAGTTGGAAAATGCGCGTATCCATTTAGGCGTTGATCGTCCTGCTTCGATAGAGAAAACGTTAAATGTTCCCTTTCGCCATCGTAAATTGTACACTGCAGCATGCAGCATCGAGGCTTTATGCTAATATTATAAACGTAAATAGCATGCTAGCAAAGGTAACGTAAGTGCAGTGCTTTGTTTTACTCATTGCCTACAACAAGAAAAGACTGTTGTCGACTATTTTTTTAGCATTGCGACCTAGGAAACATCCCTTCCACACTCCTTCCTGTTTCACTCTCGTTGCTCGTTACGTCAACCTAACGTTGACCAATCGCAAACGAGCAAGAGAGGCTCTTGGCTCTTCTCTGGCTAAGGTCAAAAACTCTCACCAGTGAGAAGAGTTAGCACTTGGTCGGTCAGAAATCCCAGTGAGAAATTTGTGACGTCATTTTAACGCGGTCAGAAACGCCAGTTAGTGCTGCTATGCCTAACCGGTTAGTCTCACCGTCCTCACCGAGAAAAAGACGGTTAGCCCAGTGAGAAAGTACGTCATCATTCTCTCACCGGTGAGGATTTTTGACCTTAGCCTCTGTTAGGAAAAAAAAATATGCAGTCGGGCGAGTCACATGATCATTCTCCATCACATGCATCGTCGTAGTGAATTATGGGGCAGTGTTTAATTATGGCGGCGCCCACTGATAGGAATGCGTCGTCGTCGACGCCAACCTTATTATCAACACAAAATAATGATCGTCGCAAAAAATTGGGATTGCTATTGCTTTTAGAGATGCTTAATGATAGTAGCACGTCAGTATCGTCTGATTCTTCGTTGAGCATCTCCGAATCGTCTGATTCATCGTTAAGTGCATCAGAATCGTCTGATTCATCGTTAAGTGCCTCAGAATCGTCTGATTCTTCATCGGACTCTGAATTAGAGCTGTTGATGCTTACCCACCAGCATGAGGGCGTATCTAGGATCGAGGATTGTTTGGCTGATATAGTGGCAATGTTTTCTCCCGATGATTTTAAGAATCATTTCAGAATGAAGAGATCAACGGTGGAATTCTTGGTTGAGACGGTAACTTTTTATTTAAAAAAACTTACGTAATTAATTTGTCACCTTTAAACGCTTATTAAAGGCCCTTATACAGCCCGTCCCAAAAGTTTATAGACATCAATACAATGCATGCATCAAAGGAAAAAAAAATACGAGTGAATTCAAATAGGTTTATTATTAAACACATACAACTTATTTTTAACCAAAATAGAAATGACAATAAACTGACATTAGCGTTTTTTTATAGCAAATAAATGAAAAGAGCACTGTCCCAAAAATATATAGAATGCATGGAAATCTCAAATTTATAAGAAAACACTTGGTTCTCAAAAGCATATCGAATTTCCGTTGTTTCGTATGACATCATATACACGATTTTCCATAGAAAGAATCAAAGTTTGTAACGTTTTAGGATCTAAATTGTACCAAGCATACTCGATTGATGTCTTGAGTTCATTGACAGACGAATATTGATGTCCATTGGCATAAACTTCCGGGATAAAATGCCTCACACGTTCTCAATGGGATTTAGGTCAGGACTCATCGGTGGCCAGTCAAGAACAGATACATTTTTTCTGTTTAGATAGTCTTTTGTAGCATTGGATCTATGGATGGATGCGTTATCGTGCTGAAAAATCCAATTCTTTCCTCCCAAAATTTCACCGAACGGAATCAAATGACTTTGTAGTGTCTCTGTATATTTTTCTGAGTTTTGTCGTCCATCTAAAAATGCTAAGGACGCTTGACCATTATATGAAAAGGCCGCCCATATCATCACCGATCCACTCCCTTGTTGTCTGCTAAAAAATGTTCGGGGCTCTTCCCTTAAATCATGCCAGTAGCTTGCATATCTATCAGGAACATCCAGATTCCATTTCTTTTCATCACTGAACAGCACACTCAGCCATTTATTACCATATGACATGTGCTGACGAGCCCACTGCGACCTCTTCTTTTGGTGAAGCTTTGTGAGTGCGGTTTACGTCTCATTTTCTTGTGAATAAGGTAACCAGCTTCTTTAATACGTCTGTGAACTGTATTCTTTGATATATGCAAATCTGAACTAACAGTGATGTTATGTATGGACATTTTCTGGGAGAAAGCCATTCTCTGTATCCGTCTATCATCACGAAAGCTTGTCACACGTGGTCTTCCTGAACGATGTTTTGGTTGGTGTGGCTCTCTATGAGCTAGAACTCGGTAAATAATACTTTTAGAACGGTTTAACGCATTGGAAATGTCATGAACAGATTCACTCTGCGATTTTAAGCTGAATATTCTGGCAACCTCATCAGCTGTTAGCTGGGAAGCTCTAGGCATTTCATTGATGAGTAAAATGTAGCTCTTGAGCCATTTCACAGCATATTTATACACCCCAAACCTTGCATCATCACTAAATATTTACATATTGCATAAAATTATGTTGTTCTATAAACTTTTGGGACACAGCATTTTCAATGGTTTATCATAAACATTTTCAATGCTTTTCTGAAAAGTAAAATTTTTGTCATGTTTGCGTATTATCAACTTGCACATGCTTTCATTCAAAACCCAAAAACTTTCCATGACATCATTGACTTCATAGTGACGTAATCAGCAAAACATTGATGTCTATAAACTTTTGGGACGGACTGTATGCCCATTATGTTACTAATTCAAGTCCAGATTCAAGAAGTTGAAAAAAGTAGGGAAGAATAACAGTCGAAATAATAAATTGCGAATAGAAGAAAGAAAGAATGAATTCACATTTCATTTGGTCTACTTTTTTTTTTACGTCACATTCAATTTATCTTGGAATCATTTTGTCGATTGGACGCATTCAGTATCACATTTATTTCGTCTCGATTTATGTTGTCATTTAGTCAACTCGACCATTCACTAAATCATATTCATTTCGTCTCAGAATCATTTCGTCTCTCAATTAACTCGATACATTCATCTCGTTTCTTCACTCGGACCATCACATTCATCCCATCACGACATAATTAGATTGAAGCGACTATTATTCCTGTTCTTCTGATACCTTTCATATATTGAAAATGGTGTTTCATAAGTGCAAGTTTTCGTTGATATTAATTAATAATATCAAAATATTGGGTTGTAAAGAAAGTTTCCGCACAATCATTCTAAATAAGAATCTGTGGCGATGGAGGTCTATGTAAGCGCAAGCAGTGACGTCTAATCAAATCGTTGTTTCCTTGCAGAGCTGGAGACTGTTCACACATTGAAAGATGGCCCAGCAAGTGACTGCGTCGCGTGAACAGCTACGCACTCTGTTGCTGTATGATTTCAAGCCTGGCCTGAACGCTTTGATTGGCTGAACAAAGTGGTCACTGCAGATGAGAAATTGTCTGTACTCGAACGTTTCACGCAAGAGGAGCTGGATATACAAGGGGGAAAGACCACCACTGCAGGGAAAGACCGCCCTGCATCAAAAGGTAATGGTTTGTGTCTGGTCAAAGCCACCTGGTTTGTGTTTCTAGGTGGCGTTGGCCTAGTGGGATGTGAGGGGCGTGATTCACTGGCAAATGTTGCCGCGCAATCAAACCATCAACAATCACGTACATGTATAATGTGAAATAAACTGCAACGTGTGGCAGATGCAATTGCAGAAAAACATCCTGAAATGACTGATGTCATTTTTTTTTTCAAGAAAATTTGCGACCACACGTTGCAAATGTCACCCATCAAAAACTTTTGGCGCTGGAATGGGAAGTTCTCCCTCGCCCACCATACACGCCCGACCTTGCGCCTACAGACTACCACTTATTCCGGGCACTGCAGACCTTCTTGAATGGCAAACACTTCGCAACTGATTGGGACCTCATAACTGCAGTAGGTGACTTCTTCGACAGCAAACCAGCTGCGTTGTACCACACAGGTATCCCCTCGTTGCCAGCAGGTGTTCGACAGTAACGGTGAATACATTGCAGATTGATATGTGCCTTTCGCCGCATTGTTTCCGTGTATTTCGTCATTAATAAACATTTTGCGGGAACTTTTTACAACCCAATATTTATTTGTATTGTCAAGATGGGGAGGCCGTGGCCTGGTGGGCTTTCACTGAAACACAACTTCAGTGAAGTTAAGCTACATCACGCACGGCTAGTCACTGGATGGGCGGCTTATCAGTGACTCAGGATCTTCACCCCATCCTCCCCCGGCTGCTGTGACCATCATACAGCAGTCGTTAATCCAGGTCCATCCAGAGACCCAACTCGTCGGCCTCAGGCCATACAGGCTCTGGATGGACGTATTGGATTACAATGAATTAAAAAATAAATAAAGATATTACCGGATTACAATACCTTAAGGAAGCAGCAAGGCTATGCATTCCCCATGCACACATCGAAATTAACCACATTCCAAAATAGTTCTTTTGCTTAGGGAATCCCCTCCCACAAACAGAATTAAGTCCTGTTGCTTTCGCCACCGAGCCGACGGGAAGTTAATAAAAGGAAATGGTCCTTGCTGACAATACTGACAACTTGAGAAAAGGAAAATTTCATCCACCAGAAAGACTCTCTAAGAAACAGAATTTTTTTATTGATTAAGTTTATAACAGAATAAATCTTTTTTTTTAAAATTTTCTCCGATCAAAAGCGGAGGCGCTTACCGATATTTTATAAGCTGAACAGGTAATTAACGTAAAATTTTTAGGTGTTATTTGCTAACATTTTACTAGCATAAATAGTGTTGCATCTAGATGGAAACAGAAGGGCGCAGCGCTTTCCTAGCGTGCCCTGTCCTTTTTCGTTGGATTTATTCATAGTAACCATTGTAATGTGCGCTTATGTCTCTAACTTGCCCTGTTTTCTGACCAAATGTACCCTATTTATTGTTCACTGCCCTGTCCTGCTATTATGCTAGATTCAACCCTGATAAATAGCTAAAACATTTATTTAATTTTATTAACATTAAAATACGGTTGGGGAGTAAATATAACCAACTTTGCAGTATAGATACTAACCCAACACTTTATTAATTAATAAAATAAAAATTAAAATTATGTACAAAATATTGGAACTCAAAGAGCCAGTTTAAAATATTTTTAAGATAACACTTAAGAAAACTTTGAATAAGTACAAAGAGTCTTCGCACTTCCGGCACAATTTGTTCTCCAGCACGGCCGGCCAGCTCGCGGTAGATCAGACAGTTTTGCTTGACCTTGCGGCGATGA
Organism: Rhysida immarginata; assembly: GCA_023313115.1. Taxonomy (NCBI): domain Eukaryota; kingdom Metazoa; phylum Arthropoda; class Chilopoda; order Scolopendromorpha; family Scolopendridae; genus Rhysida; species Rhysida immarginata. Next base: position 7,340 of record JAHWFO010026231.1, read on the forward strand.
TGACACACGCTTTGCCCAACGACTCACTGTGCTTTTGCCCACTGCCAGATCACCGTAGACATTCTGCAAGCGCCTATGAATATCTGAGATGCCCTGGTTTTCCGCCAAAAGAAACTCAATCACTGCCCGTTGTTTGGAACGCACCTCCATTGTAGACGCCATTTTAACAGCTCACTATAGCGTTGTCACCTATCGGACGTCAATGAAACTATACGAGACGAAGCGGAAATGTTTGAAAATGTTCCACAAGAAATGTCCAGTTTTTTCAACTAAAATTAGCCGAGAAAAAAAATGTGTTGCATTACTTATTGAACTCCCCTCGTACTAATAGGTACAGGACAAGCGGAAATACCATCGTTCGTAAAGGGCAAGGACAAAGACCCATTCTGACTGCTCGTGATCTTTGGGGTTTCAGACGTCAATGCATTAAAAATAGACATTCAACAGTGACAGAAATTGCGAAATGGGCTTGAGGATTCTATCAAAAATCTTTATCGTTGAATACCGTTCGCCACTACATCACAAAATGTAAGCTGAAGCTCTATTATGCAAAACGAAAGCTATTCATAAACACACTGCAGAAATATAGGCGCCTGGCTTGGGCACACACCCATCGTAAGTGACAACATGTGGTCCGATGAATCTATATTTACGGTTGTTGTTGGCGAAAATCGTCGGCGTGTACTTAGGACCAAAAAGGAAAAGGACAATCCTGCTTATTACTGACGTGCATGTATAGAAGCAAGCTTCAGTAATGGTCTGGGCAGCACGAGTGCCAATAGATTGGGAAACTTGCACATCTGCAATGGCACCGTTAATGTAGAAGCACATATTGGAATTTTAGAAGAACATATGTTCCTTCTCGGTGATATCTTTTTGAAACCCGTCCCTTTCTATTTCAACAAGATAATGCTATACTAATTAAAGGAACACTGAAAACACTAATCCACATGATAATGTTTATTGACTCAGATGTACATTTCGGAAACCAGATTTCCTTCATCAGCGAGTGATTATCAACGACAATCGACAATCGAACAGTGAAGTGTACATTTCTTCAGATGGGACGAAAGCAGCGCTTTCACCAAGCTCATCGAACCAGAATAAATTCCAAATGAAATACACTGAGGTAGTCAAGAAGCCTAACCAACCCAAGCAGTCTTCCATATTATATAAAAAGAAAATAAGATTGATGATTGACAGAAACAAATACAAACAAAATAAAAATACAACGAGAAAGAAGATTATCACATCTTCAAGTAGTCCGGGAAAGAAACGCTGCTGATGTCTTCAAAATTGATTTCAAGAATGTGCCTCGGTTTTCGATACTTCATATGCCACTTCATATCCATTGAGTTATTCAGTGTTCCAGTCACTAGGTCATTGTCGTGAAACTTCATCTCCTGCACCATCATCAAAAGGAGTCCTGTATAAATATTCTGATGTGGACCATGTTTAAATCTGAATGTATGGATTGGCTTTTCACAGCCCTTCTGTCAAGCTGGGCAATGGTCCTCAGAGTAACATTCTGAAATGACTGTAGCTCGCTCCATCTGCTTCTACAGAGTGTCGCCCACGCAGGCATGCCATAGAGGAGTATGGTCCGAATAATCGACTTGTACAGAAGTAACTTATTTTCGATGCTGAGGGTGCTGTTGCGGCCCAGGAGAGCTATGAGACTGTACTTAGCCCTCTTCACTTTGTTCAGAGTGTAGGTCACGTGACGATTCCATGAGAATCTTGAGTCGATGATAACGCCAAGATATTTGTAGTTGTCTACCCAGTCCAGTTTCTTATTGAATAGAACAAGAAAATCTGGAGGACGCTTGAACTTTCTGTTGAAGTACATAGACTTGCACTTTCCGACATTAAAGTTCAGCTTCTTCGAACATCTTCAAGGCGTGCTGTAGGCGAGTAATAACGTGAGCCGGCTTGTGTGCCCATGTCATAATGACAGTATCGTCAGAATAGAAATACAGATTACAATTTTTGGGTTTCGGGAAATCATGCACAAAATAATTAAAGAGCAGAACAGAACCTTGAGGGACACCAGCCTTCACAACACGGGGCGTGGATAGATTTTCACCAACTTTAGCTTGGTAGGACCTGTCGGTGAGAAAGGATTTCACCATCAAAATCAATCGGGAGGGAACCCGTCTCTAATCATCTTGTAGACAAAGCCCCCATGCCACACATGGTCAAAAGCTTTACTGACATCGAGGAATTCCACTCTGCAGTACCTGGAAAGGTTCAAGGGGGTGCTCAGGTCTTCGACGAGCCTCCATATCTGCATCTGACAAGAGTGGGCGGCACGAAAGCCAAACTGATTTTTCCGAAGTAGATCATTGGCGACAGTGGTCTTGGAATCTGACGAGGAACGTTTTCTACAAAACTTTAGCCATTGACGGGAGCAGACTAATAAGTCGGTAGCTCGAGGGAAGTGCTGGGTTTTGTCCCTGCTTGGAGATACTCAAAACAATAGATTGTTTCCAAGATGCAGGGAAGTAAGAAAATTCCCAGCAGTCGCTAATGATATTGGTGAGATAGTCAATAAAGTTTTTTTGGGAGATTCATAAGGGCGTTATTGCTCACCTTGTCTCTTCCTGGAGCCTTCTTCTTTTTCAGTTTACTTATGATGGTGGCGATCTCTCCGGCCTCGATGTTGTTCTTCGTTAAATGCTGCGGAACTTCATCAAAGTTGACAAGCCCATCTTCCACACGCTGAGACATGATTTGGCTCTCGGGATTGTTGATGATAGGAGTAACAAATTGCCTTTCTAGTGAATCTGCAACGACTTGGGCCTTGTCCTGATCAGTTTGCACATAGTCACCTTGTGATGTACGGAGTGGAGGAAGCTTATTATTATTCGTCTTCTGTAAAGCACTGACCATACTCCAAATGGAATCGTCGCGAGCCGTCAAGCTTTTGAGTTTGTCATTCCATCTACCGTCGCGAAGCTCTTTTATCTCCTCTTGGACTCTTCGCACTAGCCTGTTGTACTTGGTTTTGAGCCAAGGTTCACGATAACGTTGCCACAGTCTACGGGTCCTGTTTTTTTTAGCAATTAGGCGTTGGATTCCAGAAGTGAGTTGGATTCGATGAGGAGGTTTATTCTCTGATGGATAGCTACTAGCTTCTGTGGCACTGTTAATACATCTGGTGATGTCTTCAACACGTTGATCGATGTCCTCCGTACAGTACGCAACGCCGGGATGGCAGCCATAGTCCTTAAGAATATCTTTGTAGAGCTTCCAGTCTTGATGATGTATGAGTTCTTCTCTGAAGTTTATGTTGACATTGTCAAAGTTCAACGCCACAGGCTTATTGTCAGAAGAAAGGACATCAATCGTGAAGATGGTGTACGGTTGGAAGAAACCTTTCAAGAGCGAGATGTCCAAAACATCACTAGTAGGGGAATGGTGGCAGTAGTAGGTGTCATCCACAGGCCCAGCAGCGATGATATCATCTTTCCCATGTATGTACCTATAGAGAATGTTCTGCGTTCTGGAGTTCCAGCTTGGGTGTTTGGCATTTAGGTCACCAGCCAGGACGACTCGAGTGTCACCACCGAAGAGTTCATCGAGCTCGCTAACGTCAAGATAATGTTCAGGTGAATTGTAGAGCGCTACGAAATTCACTTCACCAAAGGAGATGTCATTGATAATGATGGAGGCCGATTCCATACCTGCATAAGACTTGGAGACTAATTCTTAGTGTTGAATTCCCTTAATGATGATCGCAGCGCCCCCAGAAGCACATCTTGCAGCATGTGAAGCCATATGATCCTTACGGTACACACACTAGCCAGGTAGCTTGAAGTCTTTGCTTGGTTTGAGGTGCGTTTCACAGAGGAGAGCAACATCGATTTCTTGCTTTATCAAAAAATTGTGAAACTCGATACGCTTTCGGGGAATCCCCGTAGCGTTCCATATCACACACCGAAGTTCACCTTTGTTGATTACTGTATAACGTTTTGCAGCCATAGAATAATTAGTTGGTCGTAAGGAGCCCACTCAACTGCGGGTAACTTTTGACTAGATTAGAAAACAGATAAAAGATACGTCCTAATTGCTTATACATACCTGGTAGGTCGTTCAAGTTGGGGCCTTTATCCTCCGGCTTAGACACAGCAGCAGCAAAGGATTTGTCTGCTGTCACTTTGGAACTAGGCATCTTTTGAACCTGGGGGTATTTTGGACATTTCGTGTAGCTTGAAGTGTGCTGTCCACCACATCTGACGCACTTTGGGGGGGTCTTGTCTTTTAATCTCGGGACAATCTCTAGACTGGTGCCCCTGTGCGCATTTGTTGCAACGAAGATCTTCCGTGCAGCCCATGGATACGTGTCCGAATCGCAGGCAGTTGTAGCATTGTAGTGGCTTCTTGTTCCCTCGAAAGGCCTCCACTAACACTGCCAGCGGCCCAATACGTGTGATGTTCTTCAGTGACTGGTTGTGTTCGTTGTTCGGGAGCAGAACCAAAACCATCGGCATATCAATGGATCCTTTGGCTTTCCTCACTCGGATTACCTTTTCCGGGAAGTAGTTGGCTCTTTTTAGGTCTTCTTGGAAGTCATTCAGATTGTAGGTTACATCAACATTTCGAATGACGAACTTCAGAACCTTTTCGGACTTCAGTTGATGATGCCGAATTTTAGAATATTGTCAGATTTAATTTCAGAGACTAACCTGTTGTGAGTTTCTTCGTCTTCACATTTAACTTTGACGCTTTCAGCTCTGCCCGTATGAACAGTGATTTTTTTCCCCTGGAACATTCTTCTCGAGCTTAGTTAAAATCGTCTTAAACGTAATGCCATGAGCCCGCACGATAATTGGCGGTACATACCTCTTCGTGATCCTACGGTCTTCATTAGCCGAGCGACTCTGTCCATTCTTGGGATTCCTCATTTTAGACGCGCTCACGACTTCTTCATTTACTCTGGAGACGGACTTTAAGTTATTCCTCGTGCCTTTTCTGTATTTATTAGTAACACCAATCCAGGGACCGTCATCCACTTCTTCATCGGTTCCATCAGAGTGACTTCTCTTACAGCCACTGTTTGTCGAGCAGTCACTATTTTCTATTATATCCATAGACTCCACACTTTTAGCACAGGAAATAGTTTTAAAAACCTTACTTACCTCTGTTATCAACCGGTTTATCTTCCGTGGAGTTTCCTGCCTTCGGAGTCCCGGAGCATTTCCCAAAGGCTTCCTTAAGTTCACTTATCTTGTCAATAACATCTCTACGAGAGTCTTGAATTTCCTTGGTATACCTTTGAACTTCTCCTCAAAATGTTTGTGTAGGGATTCGACTTTTTCCTCCAGTGCACTATACTTAGCGTTTATTTCATCCCGGAGAGCTTCTATCATTTCGTTGAATACTAGCTCAAAAGCAGCAAACCTAGCATCCAAGCAGGCATCCCGGTAGGCCTTTTCGCAGGACACAGTTTTACCATCTGCCACTAGCAAAGGCTCTTTAGCAGACTTCAACGTGGTTGATTTGGACGAAGCCATCATATTCCTAAAATATAATTGTATAGAACCAGGGGGGGGGGAGAGTAACCTCGCAGCTAGGTGTGTGCTAAAGAAGCCATCCTAAGAAGGACGCACCTAGCTTTAAGAAAAAAGAACAAGTCGGGTTTGCAAGAAAGTTAATTCTACGCCAGGGATCCACTCGTGAATGATTAGAATAATAATAGATGAGATGAGAAAAGTCCTTAGTTAGGTTTGCGAGGAAATTAATGCCAACGCCAGGGACCCCGAAGGATAATGAGCGTCTTGAAGTACTGGTTTACAGGAATATTAATTCCAACGCCAGGGACCAGCACATAAGACGTAACAGAAGGTGAATATCGCCCTGAAAGGGCGCACCGTGAAATGAGAGTAATGAGATGATGCCTAAAAAGAAAGTAGAGGTGATATCATGAAGAGCTAGTCCGTTCTTATCGTCCTGCGTGTCCTGAGTCGATGAATGAGTGCCATCTCCATGGGATCCCAATCATTGTGTGATTATCGGCAATCGACAATCGAACAGTGTAGTGTATCGGTATTCGTGTGGAACTTGAAGCATAGCTTTCATAATCTCACCCTTCATAATCATATTCCAAGGGAAATACAGTGAACTAGAAAAGAAGCCTGATGTACCCACAAAGGTCATCCAAAAAGCATGAAAGAAGAAAATTGCCTCCTCTTGGTGGAGGTAAATTTGATTGACGAAAGAAACTATCTGAACTAGGAGTATATTACATAGTAAGCCACAAAAAAACCCGAAAAATTTATGAAACCCAGTAATCCGGGAAGATGACATTATCAATGTCATCAAAATTGACATCAAGGATATGTCTTGGATTACGATGCTTTTTCTATGTAGAGAATGTTTTCGAATGCCAGAGACTAGACCATTATCATGATTTACCATAATAGGCAGCACGGTTTTCATGAGCTCTTGAACATATTTCCCAACATCAGTCATATTGAAATCTTTATGAATGGAGTTAATGCGAGCAGTTCTCCTTTCTAATTGTGCAATCGTTCTTAGGGTAATGTTCTGGAAAGTTTGGTGCTCCTTCCATTTTGTCTTGCAAATTGCAGCCCAGACGGGCATGCCATATAGCAAGATGACACGAACAATCATTTTCTATAACATTAGTTTTTTTATCAACACTGAGGGCACTGTTACGACACAACAGAGCAATTAAGCTAAACTTTGCTTTTTTGGCCTTGTTCATCGCACAAGTCACATGCATATTCCATGATAGTTTTGAATCAATAACAACGCCAAGGTATCTATAATTATCAACCCATTCCAAGTATTTGCCATATAACTTTAAGGAGTCAAGATTTCTCTTTTTCTTCTTAGTGATAAACATTGCTTTGCATTTGTCGACATTCAGTTTTAATCGCCACTTGCTAAACCAGATTTCACATTCTTTAAGGGCTTTCTGCAAACGTGATACAACAACACTAGGCTGGCGTGCCCATGTCAGTATAGCACCATCATCCGCATAAAAATATAGCTTGCAGTAAGAGATTTCAGGGAAGTCACGTATATAGTAATTGAACAGAACTGGCCCCAGCACTGATCCTTGAGGGACACCGCCATTTACCTCACAGATATTAGATAATTCATCTCCAACTATGGCCTGAAAAGATCTGTTGGACAGAAAAGACTGAACTAGACTAATTAAATCATGTGGGAAACCATCAGTTATCATTTTATAAATTAAGCCTTCATGCCAGACCTGATCAAAGGCTTTATGAACATCTAAGAAGATGACGCCGCAATACATCGAAAGATTAAGGGGAATGTTAACTTCCGCTATAAATCTCCAAACTTGGAGCTGGCAAGAATGTTTCGCCCGAAAATCAAATTGTTCTGCACGGATGAGATTATTGGTTGTACAGAAATCTAAGAATCTTGTGAGAATTGTTCTCTCCAAGGCTTTAAAAATAGAAGATAGTAAGTTGATGGGCCTGTAGCTTACAGGGTTTGCAGGATTTTAACCGGGTTTAGGAATACTTAGGACAACAGACTTATCCGGAAAGTAACAGTTATCCCAACCATCGTTTATAATTTTAGTAATATCACCAGTTACATTTTGCGGTAAGTTTTTAAAGCATTGTTTTTAATAGTGTCTTTACCTGGTGCCTTCTTTTCCTTGAGTTTCTAAAAGCAATTTTGAATCTCAGCTACCTGTATATTATGTTTGGCCACATGATGGCTATTGTTGTAATACTTTGTTATGCTGCTTTCTACCATTTTGGTTATTTCTAGTCCTTCTGGACGATCATCCTTTGGAGTCACAAATTGTTGTTTAAGCGAATCAGCAATAAGCTGTGCTTTGTGTTGGTCATTAGTTATAAAATGTCCATTGGTGTCTTAAAGCGGTGGTATATTCATGGCCTTTTTGTTTTGTAAGGCTCGAATCATGCAGCAGATAGAATTGTCCTGGGTTGACAAACTCTTCACCTTCTCATTCCATCTTTCGTTACGAAGTTTCTTTACTTCCTCATGTACTCTTCTCGTAAGTCGATTATTTTTGGTTTTAAGCCAAGGCTCACGTTGTTCTGTGCCATTGCCTTCTTGCCCTGTTTCTTTGATCTATTAGATACTTGACTGCTGGAGTAAGATCGAGATGATCAGGCCGTTTCACGTCTACTGAGAAGCACAAGCATTGATGGCATCAGTAATACGTGTAGTGACCCTTTCAAAATTTATGTCTATCTCCTCCGTACTATGCACATCATTGAGTAGATTACTATCATTTTTGAGAAGATCTCTGAAAAGTTTCCATTCTTGTTTAAGCCCCATTTGTTCTCTGAAGTCAATATTTACATTTTTAAAATTCAGTGCGACCGGTTTATGATCTGAAGATAAATCATCAACAGTAAAAATATCGAATGGCTTATACAAGCCTTTCAGCAACACAATATCAAGGACATCACTATAATGGACAAT
>JAHWFO010026232.1:0-13477 GCA_023313115.1 Rhysida immarginata
ATAACTGCCCGTACAGTACCAATGTTTCCATCTCAAAAAGATTTTTCCCACTAAACTCTTAACTATAAATCCACTAGTTCTATGGTTCTACTTTAATGTTTAGTTGAATTTTCCATAATTTTTGGGTAAAATCCACTAAATCTAGTGGAAAAACCACTGATCTGGCAACTGCATAGCACCGTTTGAAAACTGCTGGATAGAACATCAAGGACATAACTGGACAAAACTGTATTTGATTCACAATCCTGTGAACAGTATAATTTGTAATGGACAATAAAACGTATTTCTAAAGGAAAAAAAAAACAAATTTAAAAAAATAAATAAAACTAGCATCATCTATTTTCATTTGTGAGCTACAAAATGCAATGGACAAAACTATGGGACCACCTTCAAAATAATGGATTATTCTGAAGATTGAATTCTTAATTTGAATTTTTTTTCATTATTTTAATAAACAACAAAATTCGGTTCTGTATTGAACAAAATCGTCATGCGACGTGGTAGAAAATTAAGCAGTGAACAACATCCTCAAATTACAGCTTACAAAAATTGTGGAAAGAGTGAAAGAGAAATTGCTGGGTTTATTGGAAAGTCAAAGACATTCCATAATTCTTTAAGTGATCCACATGGCTATGGAAAAAATCCTTATCCAGGAAGACGTCCGAAGCTGTCAAAAAGAGACAAACGTGCTATCTTAGAATGGCTTCAACCAGCACAGGAGCAACATCCTCGGGTGTAGAATAATAGGTCCCGGAATTTAATGGTCCCAAATACTAAGTAGGAGATAATGGTCCCATATGTTCAGCATCAGCTCTCTAAACAACCAATAGGTCTAAAACATACATTTGCTTCTCAACTTTAGTGTAAACTTTTTAAATGAGGAAATTAATTTACGTGTAATAAAAATGGTTGGTTTGGTTTGTTGGTATTAACGTCCTTTTCAACTACCATGGCCATTTCAGGACGGCGCTATAGGGGGCCGCAAATTTGCCTCGCAAGGGTTCTTTAACGTGCAGCCGGCAAACGACTACACGGGACCAACGGCTTTACTTCCCTTCCGAAGGAAGTGCCTGATCTCAGGATTTTCCCCCTGAAAAAATCCTCGTCGTCCTCGGGCATCAGAGACGATCAGGCAACCACTGAGCCACCGAGTGGAATTTGGGTGAACCAATTTTTTCTAATAATAATTTTTTCAATTTTTTTTAATAATAACTCAAGTTTACACTAAAGTTGAGAAGCAAATGTATGTTTTAAATTTAATTATTATTCATATATCTCAATTGCATCCTATATTTACACTATATGATCACAAATATCCGGGCACATGCACGTTTGCGCTCTAGCCACGATTTCATGGAAATCAATAGGGCGTTGCACATCCCTTTGCCCGAATCACAGCTTCCACCCTTAGGGGAAGACTTTCCACCAAATATTGGTAGGTACTTTCCGGAATGTTCCTCCATTCCTCCCGAAGAGCGAGAATCAGTTCAAGTACAGAAGTTGGCCGATGTGATCTGGCCCGCAAGCGTCTTTCCAATTCATCCCATAGACTCTCTATAGGATTGAGGTCGGGACTTTGTGCCGGCCAACCCATTTCTTCGACCCCTGAGTCCGCAAACCACTGCTGTACACGCCTCGCTTTGTGGCACGGAGCATTGTCGTGTTGGTAGAGAAATGGCCCGTTTCCGAAAAATTGCCGCAACGTTGGAAGTGCACAGTTGTCCAAAACATTCAGATAACGGTCGGAGTTCATGATTCCTTGCACAGGAACGAGCTGGCCCAGTCCGTACCATGAAAATGAGTCCCACACCATGACTCCTCCTCCTCCGAACTTGAGTGTGGGCTCTGTGCACTCAGGTAAGAAGCGTTCTCCAGGTATGCGCCAAACCCAAACTCGTCCATCGGATTGCCAGAGTGTGTAGCGAGATTCGCCTGTCCACATTACACGTTTCCATTGGTCCATTGTCCAGTTTCTGTGGGCTTTGCACCACTCCAGACGTCGCTTGGCGTTGACCCTGCTGATGTGGGGCTTGTGGGCAGCAGCACGGCCATGGAATCCCATCGTGTGCAGTTCCCGACGAATTGTCATGGTACTGGCATCATTTGCAGAGGCGTTTCGAAACTCTGTGGCAATTTTTTCCGCCGAGGACTTCCGGTTGCTGCGGGTGACACGACGAAGCACTCGACGGTTTCTGTCCGTTAGTTTCTTGGGTCTACCGGTTCGTTGTTGAACTGTTGTTGAACCCCGGGTCTTCCATTTCATAATGACATCGCCTACTGTTGACTTGGGTATCTGAAGAAGGCTGGAAATGTCACGCACGGACTTGCCGCATAGGTGACATCCAACGATGGTTCCACGTTGGAACTCACTGAGCTCTGCCGAACGACCCATTCTTGCCAATGTCCAAGCAGAGTTGTGTCTGAAGGTGTGGGAAGCTATTTAAATGATGTGCAAGTCATTATCATGTGACATTGGGCCAATCGATGATCTGTGAGGGGTGTCCGGATATTTTTGATCATATAGTGTATAACCAATAGGTCATTTATAACTTTGATAAATTAAAAATATGATGGCAATTCAAATCTGATATATTTACATTTCTACAATTAAAAATAAACACATATAGGATAGATGTACCAGTAATTGACAGTTTAAGACATTACCGTGAAACGAAATTGTGCACGTAAATCAAATTGCCTTTTGAACTTTTCTAGTTATACCATTAAATTCTAAATAAAATGCAGACTGTGCCAATCTCTAAACAATTATTATATCTTGAAAAGCTATTAATTTATTAAATTTTTTCCTAACTAATGCATGAATCACCAGAAGTTAACAGGCAGTTTCACCAGTAATTGACAATATTTTAATTGCATATTTTTATTATATATGTTTTACAAAAAAAATTTCAACATCAAAAGTAGCTGATGAAACCGAGCATATTTAAGAATGTAAAGTATTTAACATTAACTAAAATTGTACTTTTTAAAACTTAAATAGTTCATTTAGGTCATTTATCTTTTTTTTCTCTTTGAAACAACAAATAAAATCAGTCCACTCCCATGTAGAGTGCAAGGACCATAGAAAATGAAGGTGTTTTCCAGTAGTGCAATATCATCAGATATTGGCCAACAAATTGTTCGTAGCAAATTTGATTTTTGTCGATTGTTCTCCTATTTGCAAAATTCATCCAATTCATCCTATGCTAATTCTTATCGTAGTAAACAGAATACCAGTGGTAGTTTTCTTCTCGGAAGATAACTTATCCTGGGCTATTTGTTGATCGTCTCTGTGACAAGATTCAGGACCATCAAAAAGAATCGGCGAATAGGGCCTAGAAGATTTATGTCAAAGTGGATGATCTAGAAACTGACAGTCAAGTTCTTATAATTGACACACCTAGGTCAATTAATGGAAAATAAGAAGTTACACTTAAAATTATCATGTTTCCATTATTAAGTAGCGGAAGAATGGAGCTACTTATTCTTTTCACAATGTCCGTCTGTCTGTCCATGCCCGAGGAGCGGGTTCGACCCCGGCCGAGGACGACGAGGATTTTTTCAGGGGGAAAATCCTGAGATCAGGCACTTCCTTCGGAAGGGAAGTAAAGCCGTTGGTCCCGTGTAGTCGTTTGCCGGCTGCACGTTAAAGAACCCTTGCGAGGCAAAATTTGCGGCCCCTATAACGCCGTCCTGAAATGACCATGGCAGTTGAAAAGGACGTTAATACCAAACCAAACCAAACCAAACCAATCTGTCCCTCCCCTTCATAATTTCCGCATTTTATGGGGTAGGAAGTTGAAATTCGGAATGTAGCTTACTAAAAGCACAGCCTACATGATTAGAGATGTGCTAAGGGCATGTGCACCTTCACTATTTAGTTTGGTTTTGATTTGCCCACTGGGGTCGGAGTTTCAGGGGCTGAAATTAGAAGGGGACCAAAAGGTCTACGCGTATTTATGCATTCAAAGAAGTGAAATTCGGTATCCAGATTCCTCTAAACAAGATCAATATTACTATAAAGTTTGGGCCAAATTGTCCCAATGGGGTCGGAATTTTGGGGGTGGCAGTTACTTGGTCTTTAGAACTATGGCAACTTATGGCATGTCATATATCATTCGATCGGAAATGATGAGAAACTAAACAAAATACAGCTCTTTTACACTTTCTGAATACTACGTTCAAGAAAATCAATTTGTTGATTTAAAAAATTGGGGAGGGGGATTAAAACGTGAGATAAAAGAGTAAAAATAGACGATTTCAGGTCTTCCGCTACTTTCCTGTACCTTCCTCGGGAGGATTAACTTCTTGTTATTACCCTACATTCTATATCACATTAGTATATTTTTTTTAAATACAGAAATTATCAATAATTGACAGGTTATGTCAATGACTAGTAACACTACATATCTGGGTTCTAGTAGTTGACGGTGGATTAAAACAGTTAACACATTAGTCATCTGAAATTCTGTTACTACTAGAAGTATTGTCCACTGAACACACAAAAAGGTTCACGTAAAATTAATAACAAATATTGCATAACATTCATGAAATAAATTCAAGTAATCAAACCCTCGCGTAGTGGTCCATTACAAGGTTTTTTCGACTCGGTAAGGCATTGAACAATCAACATGTGTTTGCGACCATAATAGGGAGCAAAGTTCCTAGTTTTTTATTGTTCTGGGAAACCTAATAAATTGTTTAATACGAGGTGTCTAATAAACCTCCCTTTTCTTTCCTTGTTCTTTTATTATAGGCCTTCAAATCGCGAACTGTCAATTACTGGCACATCTTCCCTACTAATTTTTAACATAAATCACTTTAATGCTTAATTAAAATTACCTTGTTTCAAAGTAACAATAGTTTTGTATGCAATAAAACAAACTAAAAATTAATACAAAAAATAAATTAACTACAAAAAATTAAAATCTAATAATGCCCCCAAGTTCCCCCATGGTTTTTCGTCCTTCTCCGTATTGAGAACAAAGTGTTTTAAGCCGCATCTGCGTCTGCCTATAAACTCTAATTTGCCTCTTACAAGGAAATCCCTCGAACATGTATGTCATAGATTTCCACCAAATTGAAATATGTTACTCATCTGAAGCTACTTTAAATGCTTGCAAAATAAGAGAGTGCGAAATTGTGTTTCTTTCAAAATAAACCGCGAAAACGAAAATTTCAGCATACAAAGCCATTGTTAAAGCGGTTAGTCTATGTGGGGTTCCCTTGTTAGTGGGGGGATCAGCACGAGAGGCTCAGGACGGACTAGCTCTTCTATTCTCATTTCAGGTATCATCTCATTCCTCTCATTTTACGGTGCGCCCTTTTCAGGGCGATATCCACCTTCTGTTACGTCTTATGTGCTGGTCCCGGGCGTTGGAATTAATATTCCCGTAAACCAGTACATCAAGACGCTCATTATCCTTCTGGGTCCCTGTCGTTGGGATAAATTTCCTCGCAAGCCTGACTAAGGACATTTCACATGTCATCTATTATCATCCTAATCATTCACAAGTGGGTCCCTGGCGTATAATTAATTTTCTCGCAAACCTGACTTTATTCTTTAGAGCTAGGTACGTCCTTTTAAGGACTACTATTTCTTTTAAACATCTAACCAGGTTACCAACAGTGGCTTCAGTATGCCAAATGAAGGAGAGTTCTCCCACGAGTTCGTATACAATGACGTCATCACCAGAGACAACGAGGCCAACGAGAGACAGGCCAGGGCACTCAAAAGTCACCTGATCATCGGGGTCCGGGCAACAATCCATCCTTCATTGTTTTCAACAAACGAAAAATTACTGATTGTTAAAATCCAAGATGGAGACAATGAAGGATGAATATTGTTGCCCGGACCCCGATGACCATGTGACTTTTGAGTGCCCTGGCCTGTCTCTCGTTGGCCTCGCAGAGACAAGCGTTTTGCTGCATTTGATGCCATCATCAGTGAAAAGCAGGCAGCACTAAAGAATGATTTATGCCAACAATTGATGACAGAAATGGATAAGAAATTTCAAAAACAAAGGTTAGTTTTACTTAAAGAATTCGATTCACTGCTTAAGAATGCTCTTGCAGCCAAGTCCGTGGCTGCCAGTCCCAATATTGAACCAACTCCTGAGTTGGAGAAGGAGGAGGGCTACATGGACGCCTCCTTACCACCGATACGATGTGGGAACAAGGACGACCCCAGTCGCAAAAGGAAAACAGAAGATGACCCTACTACTGATGACAACCCTTGGATTGGCGTGAAAAATAAGAAGGCCAGGAAAGAGACGAGGTTAGATAATTTGAAAAAGATCGCCAACGTCAATGAAGACGTTTTTACTGCCGTCACAGAAAAACGCAGCAGAAATGGACAAAAGGACTCTGCCAAAAATATCAGCCAAAAGGTAAGTAAAAGTTCCTATGTCCCACCAATTATCATACGCACTCATGGTAAGCCTCTTAAAGAAATTTTGGACGAGATTAAGAAGCATGTACCTCTAGAAGAAATCATAATGCATATAGGCAGAGCACAGACAGTAAAAGTGAAATGTCTAGACGAAGTTATCTATAAGAAGCTCGTCGCTGGTATCAAAGCTGACGATATTTTGAAAATTCAGCACCATCAACTGAAGTCCGAGGTGTTGAAGTTCGTTATTCGAAATGTTGATGTTACGTATGATCTAGAAGACCTTCAAGAAGACCTAAGAAGAGCTAACTACTTCCCGGAAAAGGTAATCCGACTTAGGAAAGCCAAAAGATCAATAGATATGGTTGAATCAAATGGTTTTGGTTCTGCTGCCCAATAGTGAACATAACCAGTCATTGAAGACTGTCACTCGTATCGGTTCACTAGCAGTTCTAGTAGAAGTCTTCCGAGGGAACAAGAAGCCGCTACAGTGTTACAACTGCCTGCGCTTCGGACACGTATCCATGGGCTGCACAGAAGACCCTCGTTGCAACAAATGCGCAGAGGCCCACCAGTCAAGAGACTGCCCCAAGATTAAAGGACAACATAAGAGATGAAGAAAGGAAACTCCACTTGTCCACAAACATATATTTAATACACCATAAATGTATACATTTCGGTCACTAAGTGACCTTCTTCAGTATGATTCAGGTTGACTCGACAATCGACAATCGAACAGCGCAGGGAAGAAAAAACAAAAGGAGCGGTCCGGAAGCTATGCTTCCACTGCCATACTCATCCAGTAATATAGCCAAAAGAAATACGCTGAATTAGGAAAGAAGCCAGATGAACCTGGTTAAGTCATCCACAGGATACGCAAGAGTCCTTTCCTAACAGGACGATAAAGTTGATTGTTGATTGACGATAGGACGAGGAAGAGCTAGGTGATTCAGTAGGGTGGGAAGATGGCCTTTTGGATGTCATCGAAGTTGACATCCAGTATGTGACGAGGCCTGCGATGTCTAAGGAGGCTTCTAAAGGTGAGCGGATGCTCAAGAATACCTGCAACCAGAGGATTGGGATGGTCCTGCATCTTTGGAAGAAGCTTCTTCAGCGACTCTTTGACGTGGTTTCCAATGGTAGGTATACCGAAATCTTCAGCAATGGAAGTATTAGTTGCTATTCTCCTGTCGAGTTGGGCAATGGTCCTAAGGGTTACGTTTTGGAATGTCTGTAAGTCCTTCCATTTGGATTTGCAGGTTGTAGCCCAGGCAGGCATACCGTACAGAAGAATGGTTCGGATTACCATTTTATATAGCAACAGTTTGCTGTCAACTCCAAGCGAACTGTTTCGTCCCAGAAGGGCAACCAGACTAAACTTCGCCTTCTTGGCCTTGTTGATAGCATAAGAGAGATGGTCGCCCCAATTCAGCTTGGCATCTATCACAACTCCGAGGTATTTATAGTTCTTTAACCACTCGAGCTCCTTACCAGATAGGAAGATTGACTTCGGGGGTTTTCTAAGTTTTTTGGTAACGAACATGGCTTTGCATTTATCTACGTTCAGGTTTAACCTCCACTTAGCAAACCATTTCTCACACAGATGCACAGCATTTTGTAACCGAGATATGACATGAGTGGGATTTCGGGCACAAGTCATGATGGACACATCGTCAGCAAATAGGTATAATTCGCACTTTGTAAATGCTGGGAAGTCGTGAATGAAGAAGTTGAACAACGCCGGGCCCAGGACAGAGCCTTGGGGGACACCAGCCTTGATGTCACAAGGGTTAGACATGGAGCAGCCAACCTTGACACGAAAAGTCCTGTTTGAGAGAAAGGAACTAATCAAAGCGATCAGCTCGTCAGGAAAGCCATAAGTAATCATCTTGTATCTCAGGCCGTTATGCCAGACCTGATCAAAAGCCTTCCGTACATCTAGAAAGATAAGACCACCGTATTTGGCGCAATTAAGGGGAGTGTTTAGATCAGCAACAAGCCTCCAAAGCTGTAGTTGGCAAGAGTGACCCGGGCGAAACCCGAATTGCTCCTCGCGAACAAGATTATTGGCCACGCAGAAAGCATTAAACCTCCTTAGAATAACACGTTCAAGGACCTTTGACATCGTAGGTAGTAAGCTTATGGGCCTGTAGCTGACAGCGAGGGCAGGGTTCAGACCAGGCTTCGGTATCGTAACGATGACGGACTCCTTCCACTTGTCAGGGAAGTATCCATGTCTCCAGCAGTCACTTATGACCCTGGTAATAATCGAGACGGCACTAGGAGGCAAGTTCTTAAGGGCACTGTTTGTGATAGAATCCAAACCTGCTGCTTTCCTGCTTTTAAGATGCTTTATGATGTCGGAGATTTCATTTGTGCTAATAATTTCCTCATGCGTAGGAACACTCTGGGATGGTTCATAGGAGATACACACATCGTTGACAAGTTGAGTATTTGAGCGACTATCGGGGTTTTCTGCACAAGGTGTGGTAAACTGCTTTTCCAGGGAGTCGGCGATCAGTTGAGCTTTATCACGATCACTGGTGACAACATCACCACCTGTAGTAAGCAGTGGTGGCAAGTTGATGGGCCTGTTTCCTTTTAAGGCCCTTACAGTACCCCAGAGGGAGTTGTCCTGGACTGACAAGGATTTAAGTTTTTCGTTCCACCTCTGACTTCGTAGAGCTTTAACCTCTTCCTGGACCTTCCGAGAAAGCCTGTTATACTTTGTCTTGTAAAAGGGTAGTCGCTTACGCTGCCATAATCTTCTATAGGTATTCCTTTCAAGAATAAGCCGTCTGATGTAGGGAGGAAGGTCGAGATGTTCAGGACGCTTTCGATCAGCAGTGGAGGCACTGGAACAACTAGCCTCATGGATAACACTAGTGATAGAACTAATATTTGTGTTGATGTCATCGTTGGCAATAACCTCTTTGTATGGGATGCTTTTTTCGCGAAGAATATCTCTGAAGAGTTTCCAGTCCTGCTTGGAGCGAAGCCCAATCGTCATATCGATGTCCAAATCCTCAAAGATAAGCATCACTGGTCGATGGTCAGAGGATAAGTCATCTACCGTAAATATATTACAGGGCATGAAGAACCCTTTAAGAACAACGATGTCGAGCACGTCACTAACAGGGGAGTGGTCGCAGTAGTAGGTGTCTTCAAGGGGACCAGCAACAAAGGTGTTAATTTCGTTCAATGTATATCCATATAAGATATTGCCATTTTGATTGGGGCATTTAGAGTTCCATGCATGATGCTTAGCATTTAAGTCGCCCGCCATTACAACCGGAATGGGTCCGGACAGCAGATCGTCGAGTTCGCATGGACTAAGCTTGTGCTTAGGCGAGTTATATAATGAGACGAACTTAATTTCGCCTGCGTTAGCATCACTTATAATAACGGAAACGGCTTCCATACCTATATAGTCGGGAGTGATAGTCTCACGATGATCAATGCCATCTTTGACAATGATAGCTGCTCCACCAAATGCTTGACTGGCGTTGTTACCCACAGGTCGATCCTTTCGATAAACATGATAACCCGGCAAGTTAAAAACTTGAGTTGATTTCAGGTGCGTCTCACACACGAAAGCTATGTCAATATTCCAATTAATGATGAAATTGTAGTATTCGATGCGCTTCCGATAGATTCCCCTGGCGTTCCATATATTGCAACGAAGCTTTCCGTGGGTAATTGTTCTGTAGTGGTGTCTGTCCATGGTCAGTTCTTGATTTCGTGGGACGCAACCTGTGGCAGTACGTTGCCACTTTCCTTACAGAGATTAAGAAGGTTACCCAGACTCCTATAAATGCTACGCAATTGGATTGGATCGACCGCATCTGAATGAGAAGAGCTGGATGCGACTGAAGCATAGGTTCTGCCATCAACTACTTTAGTGCTTTTGATCCTTTTGACTTGGGGATATTTCGGACACTTGGTGTAACTTGAAGTATGCTGACCATCACAACGAATACATTTAGGGGGGTCTTTACCCTTTACATTAGCACAGTCCCTCGACTGATGATCACCTGCGCACTTGTTGCACCTAGGCGATTCGGTGCAACCTTGGGAGACGTGCCCAAAACGTAACAGTTGTAACACTGTAAGGGCCTTTTGTTGCCTCTAAATAATTCTACAGTAACAGCAAGAGGACCGACACGCTTTAGACTCAAAAAGGACTTATTATGCTCAGTGTTTTGGAGTAAAACCAACACCAGTGGCATTTCAACGGAACCATTTGCCTTTTTCAACCTGATTGTCTTTTCTGGGTAATAATTTGCCTTTCTTAGGTCATCACAAAAGTCTTCCAGGTCATACGTTGTGTCAACATTTCGGACAACATATTTCAGCAGCTTTTCTGATTTGAGCTGATGATGCTGGATTTTTAGCACACCGTTACTCTTTACTCCAGATACTAGAATTTTGTGTGTGTCCTCATCAAGACACTTAATTTTAATGGTGTCCTTACGACCAGTGTGGCAGATGATTTTATCTAAAGACACATGTTTTGTGATTTCCTCTAGAATTTCCTTGATTGGTTTTCCGTGATGACGAATAATAATCGGAGGAATGTAAATAACTCCCTTTCCATGGGTGACATTGCTTTGGGAATAACCAAGCTTGGCTTTGTTACCTCGTAGGGCTACAGAAACGCCATTTTTGATATCGACAGTAGACTGAATGTTGTCTATCCTAACACCACCTTTGTTTCTTTTATTCTGCGCAATACGCCAGTTACCTCCATCACTGTCAGCAGAATCATTTCCGTGCCTTCTTTTGACGCTAGTTCGTAGTGAGGAGTTTCCTTCGTCGACTGCTTCCAGGCAAGTAGAAACATTTTCATTATTATGTGTTGCATCAGGATTTACCACTATCATGGGCGAATCAGAAGTAATGGGAGAACCCATAAACTCCTTGATAATATTGCCAAGGTTAGCAAAGCCATTGGCAGTCTCTAAACTTGCACTCTGAATATCACTTTTTAGACTATCAATTTTGCTACCAAGTTCCTTAGACAGCGCTTCCACCCTTGATTCTAGCTCTAAATATTTGCTGTTCAGTTCAGTACGTAATGCCTCAAGTTGTCCGTTAATAATAATGTCAAATGCCAGAAATCTCGGGTCCTTACACGCATCTTTATAGGCCAGTTCACAAGGTAACACTTTACCATCAGCATACTTAACAGTACATG
Source organism: Rhysida immarginata (assembly GCA_023313115.1). NCBI lineage: Eukaryota > Metazoa > Arthropoda > Chilopoda > Scolopendromorpha > Scolopendridae > Rhysida > Rhysida immarginata. The sequence goes on from JAHWFO010026232.1 coordinate 11,589, forward strand.
TAGGAGATTTTGACGCAGCGCCTGATGTCATCATGAAGCAGGTGTGGTGCTGGGTTTTGCCGTCCCTAGAAGGACGCACCCACTCAGAACGACTCAGCCCAAAAGACTTAAAAAAGTCCTACCCCGTTAGTCTTCTTAGAGATTTTACCGATGCACTGAAAGTTGTCCAGACTGCAATAGGTACGTCGTCGTCCGTCGAGTGGTAGAATCGTCGTGCAGTAGCAGCAGTAGCGTGAGTTGTCTGTCACTACTGAGTTGTCTGTCATGAATGATTCAGGTTGACTTGTTCAGAGTCGGTATTTATAAGAAGGAGGTACCAATCAGGGAGCGGAGCACCTTGATTTGGTTTACAAAAGCGGGTTAATTAACAGGATTGGAGGAGAGTCAAACCACTCTACAAAATTATACAAAAAGTTTTGCAGAAAACAGAAATCTCTAAAATAAATACGTATAATAACTATATAAGAACCAAAAAAAAACAAGTTCTTATAAACGCAGCTCTTATATCCGGCCTACTTATATCAGAGGTTCTTATATCAGGAAAGAATTTTGCCCAAAATTAAAGTTTTGAAGTCAGTGAGTACCACTGTGATAGGTCCATTGGGCCTCTTTCATGATTCAATAATTTGTCTGGAGGTATTTTGGAAATCTCCAACGATTCTAAAAAATTCAGTTTTCTGGGATCGTCATTGTAAAAGATTCGGAAATTATCCATTTTTCCGACGTGTCCTGTGGTTATAACATGTTCCGCGAACGCAGACTTCTCGGGTTTGTGATTCTTGATATAGCTGAAGTGTTCTTTGATTCCAGTCGAAATCTTCCTCCTGCTCTGGCCAATATATTTGCTGTCACACGAATTACAAGAAATTTCGTATATACCCGATTTATCTGTTTTACTAATAGCATCTTTCGTGTTGCCTAGTAAGCTTTTGAGGTTGTGGCTGCTTTTATATGCTACCCTAAGGTCGTAAGCTTTACAAATTCTTTCTAGACCTCTAGTCAGCTTACGGTTATAGGGTAGACATATGAATTTCTTATTCTTCTCACCAGTGGATTGTAGAGTGGTAATGTCTTGCATTTTCTTCTTAAGAGTCTGCTTTTTGATCAGTTTTTCTATTAAGTCCTTCTTGTAACCGTTGAAAACCGCTGCTTCCTTGATCGTGTGTATTTCTTCTTGTTTCATCGCATGGGACATGGGTATAGTTAACATTCTGTGGATCATATGGTTGAACGTTGCAAGCTTGTGGTTAAAACTGTGGTTAGAGTTGTGCTTGATGTATGCTGGTATATAGTTGGTTTTCCTGAATATTCCGAAGTTGAGTTTCCCATCATCTCTCCGTATCACTAGGTCCAAGAATGGTAAGGAACAGTCTTTCTCTCTCTCAACCGTGAAGTTGATGGAGGGGGATAAATTGTTGAGTCCCTCAACTAATAGGTCAAGTTTTTGGATCTCGCATATGGCGAATATATCGTCCACATATCGATACCAAGTTTGGGGGAAATAAGGTAAAGTGGACATGGCTAAGCTTTCCAAATGGTTAAGGAAGAGATTAGCTAGAAAGGGGCTGATGCTGCTTCCCATTGGTGTCCCCTTATCCATTTTGTAAAAATTATTGTTGAACTGAAACAGATTATTGTAGCAGCATAGTCTGGAAAGGAGCATCAGATCCCTAACTTGGGCTAGGGTGACATCGTTTTCATCGAGGCAATCTTCTAAAATGTTAAGAGTTTCTTTAATGGGTATACTAGGAAACATCGATTCAACATCAAAGGACACAAGAATATGGTTATCTGGGATGGTTATTGTCTGTATTTTACTGACAAGTTTGTAAGTAAGTTTATCGAAATGTATACATTTATGGTGTATTAAATATATGTTTGTGGACAAG
>JAHWFO010026239.1:0-18847 GCA_023313115.1 Rhysida immarginata
AATTCGAGGTTTTTTTAATGCCAAAAGAGAAAAATTTCTTGTTTCTGATACACTAATATATAGACAGATTGGACACAACATGGCTGCCTGGCCTCTCATGGCCACACTCTGGTTATAAAGGCACTCTAAGGCTAACTAGAGTGCCTTTATAACCACATTATAAAGGCATCTAAGACTAACTAAAGCTCCTAATCTAGAAATTTAGGGCTAACTGGGACGCTTTCTTTATTTTATTATGTAAATTATTTTGTTTCTTTGACTAACAATACTCATTTCCAAAAAAGTTGGGACAGTGCAAAATATATAGAAAAAACAAAAAGGGATGATGTAACAAAACTTTCTAGCGAATACAAAATAGCAGATACGTTTATGAAATGACATAAATATAGTGTGTGCACCAAAACATTTTGTATCGTGGCCGGGACGTTCATTTTGAATGGGGGTGTTGCAACACGTTCCAAAATAGTAGGGACATACGTTGTAGAAAGCGCCGTTAGTAGTGGAACCTTCCGAATTGTTCGGGAATAATCTAGAATGATGACGTCGTACTACATTCCGTATAAATAACAGTTGCCATCCGTCGTCCAGGTAACTTCTTCGGAACGATGGGTCGAGGCAAGCCAGTTAGCGAACATCTTCAAGAATTCACAAACAACGTTTCTCCGCGTGCAATAGCCAGAAGATTTAACCTGTCATCATCTACAGTACATAATATTATCAAGCGCTACCGAGATAGTGGTGAGATCACAGTTCGGAAAGGCCAAGGTAGAAAACCTATTCTGAATGCTCGAGCTCTTCGGATCCTCCGACGTCACTGCGTCACGCATAGGAATGCTGCGTTTACGGACATAGCCACGTGGGCCCGCGAATTCTTCGGGAAGCCATTATCGTTGAATACTGTACGCCGGTGCATCCACAAATGCAAACTTAAGTTATACTGTGCACAACGGAAGCCATACATCAACAAACGACAGCAACGCCGCCGTCTGATATGGGCTCGAGCCCATCGCAATTGGTCCCAAGCACGCTGGAAGAACATATTGTGGTCCGATGAGTCAACCTTTACGATTGTTTACGGAAATAATGGACGCCGTACACTCCGGACCAAAGACGAAAAGGATATTCCCGCGTGCTACAGGCGTTCGGTAAAGAAACCACCGTCTGTCATGGTCTGGGGCTGTATTAGTGGCCATGGAATGGGAGACTTGCACATCTGCAATGGCACCGTCAATGCTGAAGCGTTAATACAGATCCTGGAACAAGCTATGGTGCCATCTAAGAGGCGCCTGTTTGGACGACGTCAGTGTATATTTCAACAAGACAACGCCAGACCGCATGCAGCGCGCATAACTTCTGCATGGCTACGTCGGCAGCGCATTCGTATGTTAGATTAGCCCCCTACAGCCCGGATCTGTCGCCTATAGAAAACGTTTGGCGTATTATTAAACGAAAACTACGACAGCGACGACCCCGGACAGTTGAACAGCTGAAAACCTATATCTAACAGGAATGGGACAGAATTCCGGTTACGGTGTTAGAAAGATTGGTGTCATCGATGCCCAGAAGATTACAGTGTGTCATCAAGAGGAGAGGTGACGCCGTGCTGTCCCAACTTTTTTGGGAGTGTGTTGCACGTGCCAAACAGGAAAAGCACCTGTATCTTTGTTTAAGCATATAAGATATGTGATCCCATGCCTAATTTATCGTTTATGTATTGTAATGCGTTGAAATAAACGGCAATACAATAATCCAAACAAATGTGTTGGAGTTCTTCTTATATCTTGCACTGTCCCAACTTTTTTGGAAATGAGGATTGTATATTTTATGAATTTTTTTTCTATTTATTTTCTATTTTGAAAACCACATTTTTTCATTTGAAAACTGCATTTTTTCATTTGAAAAGATTATTTTTTCAATTGAAAACTACATTTTATCGATTGCAAAAAGCTGTAATACTAGCCATGTTGTTAGCAGTCGATAACAATGACTGCTGTTCAGTGGAAATGCATTTCAGAGCAAAACGAGTAGGATAAACCTACAGATTTCTTGTTTTTCAATGAAACATTTTAAATTATTCAAAGTTAGGGGCTTGATACCTTTATTTTATGAATACCTATCCATAAATTTCCTTGTGGCCCAAAAATATGGATACTTTAACATTGCACAGCTTTAAAATAATCGTAACAATAATGAATAAGAAACTGTATCAGCAAATAAATTTGAAACGATTAAATAAGTATAATTTACATTAGAAAAATATGAGAAAAGTGTAACTTACTTAGATTCCTGTTGTTAGTGTGGGATATTTTTGTTTCAATAAATACATCGAGCACACGTTTGGCTATTTTTGTCTCATCGCCATATTGTATAAGCACTATTTATTTCTCAAGGAATAAGAGCACACACAGCTAACAAAGAGAAAGAGCACCACACCCCTCCGGCATAGAATCCCGTGGTCATTAGCGATAAAATTTTAACTAGTTAACCACAAATTCTAATTTACTCAATAAAATCTAAATTATATACGGATAACCCAATTGAAAATGTAAATATGTATGATGTTCTTATTACTTAAACATTAAAAAAATATAAAAATGAGTCCACTGAACAGTCCTGAGCGGATGCCCCCTTACCGTGGGTCAGGGGTTTGGGTGCTTCAGGGATTCTGTGAGCTATGCTGGTTGTAGCACGGCTACTTTAGGGTCACCCTTACCAGAAAGGTCATGGTTGAGAAGTGAGACGAAGAGTATCCAAACAAACATATATCTCATGATGTTGACAAATGAGAGAATTCATACTGCATCGGGTGTGGCGCAGGTTAAAGTCACCCGCGTTCGGGAGTTAGGCAGAGGCTCTCGTTCGAAAATTAGTCGACAGTCTCCCGGCTGTTATCTCGGAGCAATGCCTCCGAGAAGCCCCACCAGTGCACTCGCTATGCGCTTGGGGAAACGGTCGGGAGCAGCGCATGCCTTTACCCAGGAGGAGAAACGGGTAAAGCGACAACGGGATCGGGTGCTGTCAATCGGCACTTGGAACGTATTCTCCATGACAGGAAAGGAATCAGAGTTAGTGGAGGAAGCCAAACGGTATCGACTGGATATCATAGGTATTACCTCTACGAAACGTCCGGGTTCTGGAACTGTGGACTTAGAAGGAGGGTAGAAGCTTTTCTACTCTGGTGTCGACCCTAACATGACTGCCCAGGCGGGAGTGGGGATACTCACAAGTCCCCGGCTGGCAGATTATGTTGCAGATTGGACCCCCTTAGGTGGAAGACTGTGTCTCCTGAGGCTTCAGATAGGGAAACGGTCTCTCTCTCTATTCGTTGCATATGCTCCGAATGCAGTCACAGAGTACCCACTTTTTCTAGATGAAGTTGATGCTGCTCTTAGCAGGAGAGGGAGTGCAGATTCTGTCATCCTGATGGGCGACTTCAATGCACACGTAGGGGCTGATGACCAAACGTGGAGGGGCGTGATTGGGAGGAATGGTGACCCCGATTTAAATGCGAATGGGAGGTGCTTGTTGGATCTCTGTTGCAACAATGGACTTTCCATCACAAACACCTTCTTCCAGCACAGGGATGTCCATAAGTATACCTGGTACAGGGATGCAATGGACCAGAAGTCACTGATTGATTTTGTAATTGTTTCAGCTGACTTATTCCGATCAGTGTTGGATACTCGTGTGAGAAGAGGGGCAGAACTATCAACTGATCACCACCTTGTTGTCTGCACTTTGCGGTTCTCTGAATCCATGCCAACCAAGCGAAATACTAGGTTCAGACAAACTTGGCGCATCAAATGGGAGGCACTGGAGGATAGAGCTGTGAGGAAGACCTTTGCAGATAGCATATCTTCAAGTTTCAAAGAACTACCCAGTGATCGTGGTACTGTTGAAGAGGAGTGGCAGTTGTTTAAAACTGCTGTGATTACTTCGGCTGCATTGTGCTGTGGTCGTAAGCGGCTGAGTGTGGCGCAGGGCAGTGAGAAAAGGACTGCATGGTGGAACAATGAAGTCCAAGAAGCTGTCAAGGCAAAGAAGGAAGCCTATTTGCTATGGCTTGCAAATAAGTCAACTTCGAGTCGAGTGCGGTACACTGAGGCGCGAAAAGCAGCAGCAAAGACAGTATCAACAGCTAAAGCCAAGGCCTGGGAGAAGTTCGGGGAGAAATTGGAGGCAGACTATGGTTCGGCAAACAAGGTGTTCTGGCAGACCGTGCGCCGCCTCCGTGGAAAGAAGTCTCTTTCATCACAAACTATTAAGAGTTCAGATGGGAGGCTTCTGAAAACGGAGGAGAGCGTATTGCATAGGTGGAAGGAATACTTTGCATCTCTTCTTAATCCGGTGACAACAACAACTGAGGCATACGAGGTGCACCTTGGAGCGGAGAATAGTCACGGTAGTATCACTGAAACAGAAGTCAGATGGGCAATTAAGTCCCTGAAGACTGGCAAAGCTGCAGGTGATGATGAAATCCGTTCCGAGATGTTAAAGGCCTTAAATCAGGATGGTATCCTGTGGCTGACTCGAGTGTGTCAGATTGCTTGGATATCTGGACAGGCCCCTAAGCAATGGCAGACAGGAATTGTGATCCCTATCTTCAAAAAGGGAGATCAGAGAGATTGCAACAACTATCGAGGCATCTCTTTGCTCAGCATTCCTGGGAAAGTGTACGCTAAGTGTCTGGAGAAGAGAAGTCGGGAAATAGTCGACTCCAAACTGTCGGGGGAGCAGTGTGGTTTCCGACCTGGCCGAAGCACGGGGGACGGATCACATCTTTGCTCTAAGGCAAATCTTTGAGAAATCCTTGGAGTATGCAAAAGAGGTCTACGCTTGCTTTGTGGACCTCGAAAAAGCATATGACAGGGTTCCTCGGGAGAAGCTCTGGCAAGTGTTGCAAGAGTATGGAGTGGATGGGCAATTACTGGTTGCTATCATGTCTCTGTACGAAAGCTCTGAGATGTGTGTCCGGATAAATGGCATTAAGTCAAGACCGTTCACCGTGGGTGTTGGACTCCGCCAAGGGTGCGTACTGTCGCCCATCTTGTTCATTATCTTTATGGACTGGATAGACAGGGGCAGCCGAGGCGATGAGCGTGTTTGTGTGGGCGACTGCCTGGTGGAGAGGTTGCTCTTTGCGGACGACCTTGCCCTGTTTGGGTCTTCTCGCACGAACCTTCAGCATGCACTAGACCGGTTTGCAGCCAAATGTGAAGAAGCTGGGATGAAGATCAGTGTGGCTAAAACCGAAGCTCTGGTTCTTTCAAGACAGCCTGCTCAGTGCGCTCTCCATGTTAGGGGAGCCTCATTGAGACAGGTGGAGAAATTCAAGTATCTCGGGATTGCATTCACGAGTGATGGACGACAGGAGAAAGAATTGGATGCTCGGATCGGTGCAGCAAGCTGTGTCAGACGTGAACTGTGGCGATCCGTGGTAACGAAACTAGAGCTGGGTAAGAAAGCCAAGCTCTCCGTCTTCAAATCCATCTTTGTCCCCATTCTCACCAATGGTCATGAGGCTTGGGTAATGACCGAAAGAGTGCGATCGCGGGTACAAGCGGCCGAAATGAGATTCCTGAGAGGTGTGGCAGGTGTTACCCTACTAGGTAGAGTGTAGAGCAGCACAATAAGGGAATCTTTAGGTGTTGAGCCGCTACTTCTCCGCATTGAGAGATCTCGGTTGCGCTGGTATGGCCACGTGAGACGGATGCCGCAAACTAGGTGGGTAAGAGACCAAGGGGTCGGCCTAGAACCAGGTGGCTAGACTACATGGAGAATCTGGGTTCGAGTCGCTTGGATATTACCAGGGAGGACATGCGCCTGATGGCGGAAGATCGCGATCGCTGGAGATCCTCCATAGGGCTGCTGCCCCCGCGACCCTAACGGATAAGCGGGTTTGAAAAGTAAGTAAGTAAGTAAGTCCACTGAACAGTTCTTTCACTTAAATGATAAAGAAGAATCGGTTAGTCCAAATGCTGAATGACATCGTTTCAGTTGAGCTGCAGTGATTGGTTTGGTAAGAATGTCTGCTAGCATCTTGTCTGCAGGCACATAGGTTGTGATGATCTTTCCTTCTTCCTGCGCATTATGGATGAAGTGGTATTTCAGGTCAATATGCTTGGATCGTCCGTGTTGGAAGGAATAAGGCACTTTGCTGTGAAGGAATAAGGTCAATATGCTGTGAAGGAATAAGGTCAATATGCTGTGAAGGAATAAGGCACTTTGGCTATCACAACATATCTGTATTGGATCAGATACGAACTTATGAAATCCAAATTCTTGTAGTAAGTTTTGGAGAAACAGAGCTTCTTTTGTAAATTCAGTTAAGGCAATGTATTCTGCCTCCACTGTTGATAAGGCAACTGTTTTCTGTTTCTTTGACTCCCAGGTGATTGCCCCTCCGGCCAAAGTAAACACGTATCCTGAGTGTGATTTGGTCATCAGTATCACTTCCCCAACCGGCATCAGAATATCCGACGATTGGTTGGTTATTCCTTTGATATGTTATTTCATGATCTTTTGTATATTGTAAATATCGTAAAATGCGTTTTGCCGCTTTTCAATGAGCTTCTCCTGGATTCGACAAGAATTTACTAAGGTTGCTCACGGCATATGAGAGGTCGGGTCGGGTAGCATTGGCAAGGTAAAGCAGTGATCTGATAAGCTCCCTATATGGCTTGCTTTGCATATTTTCCTTCTCTTGTTCTGTCTTTGGGCACATTTCTTTGGTTAATTTCTGGTTGCAATCTAGTATTGTTGAAACTGGATTTGCATGGATCTTGAACTTTAGCAGAAGATTTTCAATATAATTCTTCTGATTGATTTTTATGATCCCAGTTGCGTCCTCACGTTTTACTTGAATGCCCAGACAATAACGTATCTCTCCTTGGTCTTTCATTATGAATGTTTTCATTAATTTTTCTTTCATGCACTTCAGTTGTTCTAAGTTATTTGATATGATTAACAAATCATCTACATAAATTGTTATGATGATCAGGTTCTTATTATCTTGCCATGTGTAAACGCAAGGATCAGACTGAAGTTGCTTCATCCCAAGTTCTTTTAGTTGATTATCTAATTTCTTGTGCCACTGTCTGCCAGCTTGTTTTAGTCCATAAAGTGGACGTCTTAAGAGGCATACCCTCTTCTCATCTTCTTTATTGATAAATGGTTTAGGTTGTTCCCTGAAAATTGTTTCTTGAATGTCCCCCTGAGGGTATGCTGTAGTTACGTCCATCTGATGGACATAAAGATTGTATTCCGCTGCACATGCTAAGAGGACTCTAATTGTATTGTACCTCACCACGGGAGAAAATGTTTCTTCGTAGTCTAGTCCGTAGGTTTGTAGATATCCTCTGGCCACAAGTCTTGCCTTGTAACGATCTATCGTTCCATCACTTTTTTTTTGTTCGAAAAACCCATTTCAAATCGATTACTTTTCTATTTAAGGGTCTGTCAACTAAGATCCACGTTTGGTTCTGCATATGTGAGTCGAACTCTTCTTTCATTGCTTGTGTCCATGACTTGCTTTGGAGCTGGATATTGCTTCTTCCACTGTGTTTGGATCAGGCTCTGTATCATCATATGCTAAATTTAATGCTTCTTGGGTATAATGCTGGATCTTTTTCGGTCTTCCAGGTTTTCCAGTTCTTTCTATCTTAGGCCGTCCTACTGTTCGCTTTGGTTGATGGGTGTCTACTGGTTCATCTGCTTCTTCTTCTGGTCTTCCTGGTTCTTCAACTCGAATTTGTTCATCAATTGGTTCTTGTAAAGGGATTTTTGCACAAGTTGAATCAGATAATTCTTGTTCATAGGTGTATAGTTTTTCGTAGAATTTGACATCTCTTCTTTTTATAATGGTTCTTTTATTTTTATCCTACAATCGGTACGCTTTTGCTTCTTTTGAGTATCCCACTAATGTATACTCTCGTCCTTTTCATGGGCAATTACTTTACTTCCAAAGACTCGGAAAAATCCAACATAGGGTTTAGTTCCGTCAAGGCTTCAAATGGGGTAATGTTTTTCAAAATTTTTGTTGGGCTGCGGTTTCTGATGTATACACTTGTGTTGATTGCTTCTGCCCATAAGCTTTGTGGTAATTCTGACTGTAGCAACATACAACGTACCATATCCACCAATGTACGATTAGAACGTTCGGCAATTCCATTTTGTTGGGGTGTATATTCTACTGTAAGTTGACGTTTGATTCCTTCATTCTGTAAATATGAGGTAAATTCTTTACTTAGATATTCTTTAGCGTTGTGACTTCTTAGGGTTTTTATTTTTTGTCCTGTTTCTTTTTCTATTTGATTCTTAAATTTCTTGAATGCTTCAATGACATCTTTTCGTTCTCGCAAAAAGGCAAATGAACAAATCTGCGTTTATCATCAATGAAGATGGCGAAGTATATTGCTCCTCCAACTGACTGTGTTGGAACAGGTCCCCAGATGTCAGAGTATATAATTTCTAAGGTTTCTTTTGTTGTACTCTGTGAAGGAGGGTGAGGTTGCCTTGTAATTTTTCTTTTCGCACATATTATACAATCCAGAGGTTCTTTGTTCAGATCTATTTTTAGTCCAGCAACCATATTCTGTTTATAGAGTTGTTTGTTTCATGGCCTGAAGGTTAAGATGTCCAAGACGTTGATGCCATCTAGTAGTAATGTCGTCCTGCTCATATGCTTGCATCGTTTTTTCGGTTGTTACTACGTATAGGTTTTCTTTCCTTTTTGCTCTACACACAATCTGTCCTTCTTTTGATTGGATTTGGGCTTCGTTTTCGTTGAAAATGACTTTATATCCACTCTGCGTTATTTTTGAAATGGAGAGCAAGTTTCCATTTAATTCAGGTATTACGCGGGTTCGATCCCGGCCTAGGACGACGAGGATTTTTCAGGGGGAAATCCTGAGATCACGCACTTCCTTCGGAAGGGAAGTAAAGCCGTTGGTCCCGTGTAGTCGTTTGCCGGCTGCACGTTAAAGAACCTTTGCGAGGCCCCTATAACGCCGTCCTGAAATGACCATGGCAGTTGAAAAGGACGTTAATACCAAACAAACCAACCTAATTCAGGTACATGCAAGGTTTCTTTCAAGGGAATATTTCTTCAGCTTCTTTCTGATTGTATTAGCAGTCGTACTTTCCCGACTCCATTAATTTTTACTCGGCTGTCATTAGCTAATTGTACATGTTGATTTGAACGTTCTGTATATTCCATGAAGTGGTGTCATATGTACCGTATGTGAGGTGGCGCCGCTATCCAAGCACCATTCGTGTTTCTTCAATGCTTGAGTAGCAAATGAAGTAAAGAAGGCTTCATCCGCGTACCCTTCACTTTCTTTGTTTTCTACCAACGATGCTTTGTTTCTATATCTCCCTTTTATAGAGGTTGTAGTGTTGCGTTTGTAACGACAATCAGCTATTTTGTGTCCGATTTTCCCACAGTTATAGCAGGCATATTTAAAAGGTGCATTTCGTTTATTTGAATCCTTCGCTGTAGATTCTTGCTTAGAATTCTTATTTATCTTGTAGTGTTTTGCATTGAATGCTTCTTGCGAATCAGCAGAGGATTCTTCTTTTCTGCGAGTTTCTTCTTCTAGGAGCTTAATCTTTAGTACAGGGTAGCGCAAAATTAATCACTATCGGAAGATGGCGCAATTATTGCAAATGGCGTCGTACGTCAACCATATTTGACATTTGTGAACTAGACAGTTGCAGAATACAAACAGACAAGCAATGGAACGGTATACTCCGCAAGAGCGTGGAATAATTGTGTCGATTTTTTTGACCAATAATCGGTCGGTGGTGTTAGCGCAGCGTGCATTTCGACCTCAGACCATCAGACAATCGCAGCCCTTAAAGAGAATATTCGACAGGAATGCGAACAGTTATCACCGGAAAGTCATGGAAAATGCGATAAAACGGGTACAAATGTGTATCAAAAAATTCCCCTAGCCGAACCACTGTTTAATGGATCGCGTTTTGTTTTTTTTAATCACTGGTGGCAACCACAGTGGTTTTAGCCATTTGAACTATCCTAACTGAATAAATACAGATCACAACCAGTTTAATTACAAGGGCGGATTTTTCCCCCCCCCCCCCCCTGACCAATCACTGGTGGCAACCACTGTGGCTATTTGAACTGCCCAAATCGGTAAATCTTCGATATCTGCACAATCGCAACCACAAGTCCCACTCTCGGCCCTGCGGGCCTCGCTGGTCACTGTTTTCCGTTACTCGAACGCGGACAACTTGAACTATCTGACGACGGCGTAATACTAGCCGCCACTTCTACAATAGTAATACGCGGACGCCATCGCTCTACTGATGCTCCGCTCCTGCGTCCCCTGCCCGCAGCGTACGCTCCCTCGCTTCGCTCACGGCGACGTCGAATTATAAACGTACCCCTTTGCAAATTGGTTACAGGGGGCAGTTGGTCACTTTTTGTTTCATTTGCCACAGAAACAGTTGGCAGAAAGCTACCGGAGCTCATTTTATTAGCCAACCTAACTAAACCCAACTTCAGCCAAACTAAACCTAACGTCCGTCAACCCAACCCAAACGAGACGGAAACGCACCCCAAACGAAAAAAAAAGGAGCTGACTTACCTTCAAGACTAAGTTCCTTTCGAAAAACACTGATTATCCACAAAGCCAAAAAAGGGCAAAGCACAAACCATTCGAGTTACCACAACATGCCATAAAGAACACCATTAACCGCCGTTACTATAGCAACGCTGAAAATGCAAGACACCTGGTGTCAAAATTAAACAACCTCCATCCCACCACACCAATCGCAGAAAAACCAAAACATTAACCAAAACTCCGCAAACAACCACACACTTTCAACAACCTCAATGCCAAAAAAAATGGGGAAAACTTTAGCATCTCCCCTTCACCAGAAGCCAAAATCACCTAACCACTGCACAGTATCGTCATCTACAGAGAAAATTCTAAAAGGGGGCGACCAGCTTTGAAGGAGATTAAGAAAAAACAGGGGCTGGGTTTTTTGGGGGGCACATTCTAAAAGCACAGGCGGATCCAAAAGTGTGGGCAAACCTAAAAAGCCTGGGTACATTCCTGTTTAAAAAATTTTTTCCCTCTCTCAGATACTCTCCCCCCCCCCCTTCCATCTTCTCTTTCGGCGGCCCTTAATTGTCACTGTTTTCCGTTACTAAAACGCCAGGGGTTACCTATTACATACACATCCCAACACGATTATTCCACTTTGGCCAATCACAGGTGCCTCATTGTTCGCGTTTTTTTTTTTTTTATCACTAGCGGCAATGATAGTGGTTTTTGGCCACTTGACCTAACTAAACGATTAATGTTCGCTATCAAAACAACCGCAAAGACTAATGAACATACACAAAGTTACCTGTTGGGCGAATTAACAGAGTGGGCGGCAAATCACCGTTTCCGAGAGCGCTCACGCGCCCTGGAGACATATATAGCCCCTGGTGGTTGCATGCAGGGGGAAGGGGGGTGCCTACAGTATTTGGACTGAAGCACGGCAAGACTAATTCGTTTTTTGGGATTCTGAAGTTTTGCGTTTTTGATTGTGCAGACTCTGAACTTTCGGCTTGCGATTGTTGAGATAGTGAACATTAACTAACCTAATCTGTTCTAACTAAATACATACATACTCCAACCTGTTTACTTACAGAGAGTGGAACATTTCCTCCTGGCCAATCACAAGCAGCTAATTGTTCGCGCTCATTTTTAATCAATGGTGGCACCAAAAGTAGTTTTTGTCCATTTCAACTAATCTAATTTAACCTAATACCTCAACCTGTTTAGTTACACGGAGTGGATAATATCCAAAACATAAAAAACTGACCCCAACAAAACACACCCCACAAAGCCCCTCACCCACTGCTGACAAGCCAAACCGTTGCCCGCACAATAAAAAAAAACATTTAAAATTGCACATAAAATTTTAAAAACTCAAAATCTTTTTTTGCAATTTAAAAACTAAAACGACAAATGAAAAACAAACAGAACCAACATCAAATTTCAAAAACACACTCCCAAAAAGCGCAACAAACGTTGCCAACCGGACAATTGTTTCCCATGAAACAGGCAACAACAACAACAACAGCCAAACAAAAAAAGCGAACCCGCTTCAGCAATCACAGAACGTCAAAATCTCCAGGTTTCATTTTTCGTCAAACAACATGAGTACCTTTGCAGACATCAACGCCTGCCAAACGTACTATGAAAGGCTCATCAGCGATAAAAACAACCTAATCGCCCACCTACAACGTTCCATAATCCAAAAAGACGAAGAAATCGCCGAGTTGAAACGGCAGCTACCAAAGAAACCCAAAGAAACCGAAGTTTCAACAACCAAAACACCCGGACGACCAAGAAAGAAAGCTCCACCAACGAAACCCGAGCCACCTCCAAAATCCACACAATCAACCCTCCGCCCCACATGCGAAAAATGCACCCACGGTTTAACGACAATGGCAAGACTGTCCGGCGACAAAGATTCTCTACCACAATTTTTACTCGACCATCAAACAGTCAAACAAACAATAAACTGTTTTAAAATCAACCAACAGAACCTGCAGTTCCGCTGCCGAAGACAGAGGACAAAGCGTATCCGCGGAGGCCGCGAAAAAAACATTGAAAAATGCGAATTCAAACTATCCGCACTAGCAGGCACATGGTTTGACAACACCAAACTCACAATAGAAAAAGTGTGCCTCATGACAATAATATAATTAACCCTGCCACCACCCCGCCAACAGTTAGTCACAGAAGAAACGGGCTGCTCAAACCACACCATAGTCGACTGGTACAGTTTCATACGTGATGTGTTCATCGACGATATAATCACTGAACAAAAAAAAGGGGGGCCGAAAAATCGGCGGACCAGGCACCAAAATTGAGGTCGACGAGGCGAAGGTGGAAAAAAGAAAAAATAACCGAGGTCGCATAATTGAGGGACAATGGATTTTCGGAGGAATCCAAAGAGACACACGCGAGTGTTTCATCATCCCGGTGGAAAAAAAGAGACGCCAGCACACTCATCACAGCCATCAGTGAGTACGCCGAGCCCGGCACCACTATAATCTCGGACTGCTGGCGAGCATATCAGTCACTGGACCCAAAATTATTCCAACATCTCACAGTAAACCACCGATACAATTTCGTAGACCCTGACACATGATTGGTTGGTTGGTTGATTGGAATTTTAGGGCGTCGGCTACTATGGCCATTTTGCGCCCAACAGAAAGTTTAAAAACCCACAGTTTATGGGCCAAAAGTTTTAAAAATTCAGATGGAGAAAAAAAACAAAACATAAAAACGTTAATGACAAAGATGGAAAAACAATAAAAATAATGCCTGAGATTTTAAAAACCATAATAAATTTAAAAAACCGACATTTTCCTCCAGCGTTCTCCCGTAATAAGAAATACTTCTATAGGTTCTGTGTAAATCATTAGTGTGTAAAGGGCACTAACTGACTATAAAATAGATGATTAAACTCTATTTTCTTATGAGATGTCCCCTAATAAAAACTGATGAATATGATTAGTGTGTATATGGCACTAAATGAAACCTATACTTAATGATCAAATATATACAATGCAAAAGCAATAAAAAGATGATTATATGAATTTAAAAACATGAATAATTTTTAAAAAAAGAAACACTTTTTT
This sequence comes from Rhysida immarginata, assembly GCA_023313115.1. Lineage (NCBI taxonomy): Eukaryota > Metazoa > Arthropoda > Chilopoda > Scolopendromorpha > Scolopendridae > Rhysida > Rhysida immarginata. The sequence goes on from JAHWFO010026239.1 coordinate 13,670, forward strand.
AAAAATTATGGGGTTGTTCCCCAACAAAAAATCTAAGGAGTGATTCAGCCCTAAAGAGCGTCGTAGTTTAGTGTGTAAAGGGCACTGGATTAAAATATGCTTAATAGTTAGCATTGCTCCACAAGAACAAAATGGAGCTGGTTCTTTTTTTAGTAAATGGATGTGAGTAAGACAGCTGTGACCAATCCTAAGCCGAGTAAGAACAACATCTTCCCGCCTATTTGTTAGACAAGGTAATGACCACGGTGTGATGGAACGCTTGACTTCAAAAAGTTTATTAGCTGGGTTAAGAGGCCAAGACTCCTGCCAAGAAGATTTTAGTTTCTTGGAAATCACCGGGTATAAATGCTCGGGGATTGACAGCAATTCCGAGATCGGTACCTGAGTAATAGCGTGTTTTGCCGCCTTATCGACCCGTTCATTTTGCTGGATACCCATATGACTAGGGATCCAGACAAAATGAATTCTGGAACGTTGGAAATCTAAAAAATACAGGTATTCCTGGATTCTTTTGACAAAAGGATTTTCAGAATTGAAAGATTCCAACGATTGCAAAGCGCTCAGAGAATCAGAGAATATCCAGATGTTGGAGTTTGGATATTGAAAACAGAACTCTAACGCTTTGGCTAACGCAACCAATTCCGCTGAGAAGATGGAAAACTCGTTTGGCAAATGATAGGAGAATATAGTGTTATCTATAAGGAAAGCACAGCCAACCCCGTCCTCTGATTTAGACCCATCTGTATATATGTGGAAGCCATCAGGAAGGGTTTCTAAAAAAACCTTAAAAAGTGCGTTAATTTCGGCTTCCAAAAAATTTGATTTTTTCCCACCGAATAAATTGTAATTTACATCTGGTTGGGGAAGAATCCACTGAGGGACATCTCTGACCTCTCGGCTATGCATGGCTGGAAATGAGAGGTTCAGGCTCTCCAGAAGGTTCTGGAACCAATTGTTGATGCTTCTGTAAGAGTGATGGGGAGGGATTCTAGGTTTACTAAATAGACAGGCAAAAGCTGGGTGCTGACTTTCACCATATATGCGAAGAGCATATTTCAGGAGGAATTTGGCTCTTCTTAACCATAACGGGGGTTCAGAAGCATCTACATAAAGGCTCTCTACCGGACTTGTTCGGAACGCTCCTATGGCAATTCTTATGCCTAGATTGTGAACGGGGTCTAACAGCTTCAAAGTACTTTTGGAAGCAGATGCATACACAATACTACCGTAGTCCAATTTAGATCTAACTAGAGAGCCGTATAAAAAAAGAAGCATCTTCCTATCCGCACCCCATCTGGTAGCGGAAATGGAGCGCAAAACATTCATGGCTTGTAAGCATCTCGCTTTTAAATTACGAATATGTGGGAGCCATGATAATTTTCTATCAAATGTCAGACCCAAGAATTTATGTGAGTCCACCACTGAAATAGGGGATCCATAAAGTGTAAGGTCTGGGTCTGGATGGAGACCTCTCAAAAAACAAAAGTGAACGGCTCTTGTTTTTCGGGGTGAAAATTTAAATCCTACTTCGTTGCTCCAGGTTACAAGCTTGTTGACGGCCAGTTGTAGTTGACGCTCAATAAAGAACATTGAGGACCCTCGACAGTAGATGGCGATATCGTCAACGTACAGGGAATAGTTCACAGTAGATGGAAGTTGTAAACAAGCCTCATTAATAGCAATGAGGAAAAGGAAAGGACTCAGCACACATCCCTGTGGGACACCATTATCCTGTGTAAAAGGGTCTGAGTGTGTTGACCCAACGCGAACTCGGAATGTTCTATTCGCCATGAAATTACACAGGAAAGAGGGAAGGTGTCCTGTAAGGCCGTATTTATGCAAAAGTATTGCTATTCCATGCCTCCAAGTTGTATCGTAGGCTTTTTCCAGATCGAAGAAAACCCCTACGACATGTTGTCTATGTCTCTGCGCTAGATGAATCTCATGCTCCAACCGAAGAAGGTGATCAATAGTTGAGCGGGATTTGCGGAAACCGCACTGAAATCTGGACAACAGGTGATTTTTTTCCAGATACCACATAAGTCGCACAGAGACCATCCTTTCCAGGACTTTGCACATGCAGCTAGTTAGTGCTATTGGTCGATAGTTTGAAGGACAAGAGTGGTCTTTATTTGGTTTAGGAATAGCAATAACAATTGCTTCTCTCCACAAAGTTGGGATCTCTCCTAATGACCATACGTAGTTAAATAACGAGAGAAGGTGATCATAAGCTTTCCTCGGTAGATGTTTCAAGAAAGCATATAAGATTCCATCTGGGCCTGGCGCAGAATCACTAGAGCAACGAAGGGCATAATGCAGTTCCCGTAAAGTAAACGGGAGATTGTATTTCTCGAGGTTTCGAGAATTAAAGTTTATAACATGCGATTTTTCAATACGTTTTTGTCTTTGAAAGGAGGCTGAGTCATGTTTCATTTGTGAAACCTCAGCAAATGTCCTTCCGAGGATATTAGCTACCTCCTTTGGGTCAAAGTATGTATGCCCATTTTCAATGAGAGAAGGGAGTTTATCCGGGAGTCTTTTCCTATTTATTTTCCTAATCATATTCCATACTGTTTGAAGAGGAGTGTTTTTATTAATGGAGGAGATATAATCTCTCCAACAGAGTTTTTTATTAATGGAAATGATTAGTTTACAACTGGCCCTTTTTTTCTTATAAGTAATAAGATTCTCAAGGGTTGGTTGTGTGGTAAAAATGCGGAGAGCTCGCTTACGATCTCGAACCGCTAGGGCACATTCTTCATTCCACCATGGCACTGGAATTTTCGTGGAAGACGATCTACACTTCGGAATGGATTGTTCCGCCGCATGGAGGATGCGGGAAGTGAAATCCTCTATAGCCTCATCTGCAGATGGAAAGGGTGTTTTATTTTCAAACTGTAGATGGGATTGGAAGACCTGCCAGTCTGCTTTATCCAATTTCCAACGCGGTAGAGGGTTGGAAAAAGTAGAAGAACTCAGGGAAATACTGATCGGGAAATGATCACTACCATGTAAATCTGAGAATACGCTCCAGGCTAAATTAGGTGTGAAAGATGAAGAGGATAACGATAGATCGATGCATGACAGAGAGCCGTTGGCTGAGTGGAGGAATGTTGAAGAGCCATCGTTTAACAAATTGATGTTAAAAGCATTCAGAACTTTCTCTATCATATATCCTCTTTCAGAGAGCTTTATAGACCCCCAAATGGGATTATGGGCGTTAAAATCACCCAGAATAAGGAAGGGACTTGGCAGTTCACAAAGCAAGGATGATAAAGAATTTTCATCTGTATATTGATCCGGAGGTAAATACAGTGAGCATACAGTTAGAGGTGAGAGATCTTTGAATAAGACTCTAACTGCTACCGCCTGGAGGTTAGATGTTAAATTAATGGTAGTAAAAGGCAAAGATCTTTGGACTAAGATGGCAACACCACCACAGGCCTTATTTCCCGATGTATAATCCTTCCTAATAAAATTAAACCCTTTTAGGGTAGGAGACTGGGATGGCAAAAGGAACGTTTCTTGCAAAGCCAATAAGGAGAAGGAGAACTTATTGACAAAGAGCTTGAGGTCTTCCAATCGACAAAAGAATCCATTAAGGTTCCATTGTAACAGTGCCATGATGGAGGTTTAAGATGAAAGTTTAAACTCCCGGGATAACTCCATCTCCTCAGTAGGAGACACGTCTAAGTTTAAAGGGAAGTCTGGCCCTCCCCCCAGAACTGGAGAATTTGGCGTAGAAACTACTATACGTTTTTTGGAGGGGTCAGAGGAAGGTGACACCTCTGACGAGCGTTTCTTGCCCTCTTCCCTTTCCGAAGTTTTTGGAGGGGTTCCAGGTGGTGTAACTGATTTCGAAGTCCGACTAGTACTAGCAGATGGTCCTGTGGAGGTGGAAGTTCCACAGGAAAAGTCTGCAATACTTAAATCAGTCATTGTTCCAACAGACTTAATAGAAGTACGACTCTTAACCACTGCTGCATAGTTACGGACTTCATTTTGTTCTACCTGCCTACGTGCTTCCGGAAAAGACAAATTCCCAAGGACACGAACCTCTTGGATCTTCTTTTCCTTCCGCCAAATAGGACAGTCTCTTGAAAGGGCAGAATGGGCTCCCTTGCAGTTACAACACCGGAACTCGTTAGCACAATCTTCCATCTCATGTCCTGGTAGGCCACACTTACAACAGACTGCATTAAAATGACAGTTTGTTCTCGTGTGACCGTATTTCTGACATTGGAAGCATCGCAACGGGTTGGGAATAAAGGGTCTCACGTGACAGTGTATATAACCGATGTAAATGGTATCCGGCAAAACTGTACCCTCAAAGGTAACAATGAAGGAATGCGTAGGATGAGGAACACCATTCCTCCTTGGAGCGATCCGGCGAATGTCAACTACAGATTGATCATCCAATTCGGCAATGATTTCCTCGTCCCCCATTCCTTCCAGGTCCTGGCACGTGAAGACACCTTTCTTGTAATTCAGTGTTGCATGGGGAGAAACCGAAACGGCTTTCCCAGCAAACTTTTTCAAGGATAGCAGGGTGGTGGCTTGCTTATCCTTAAAGACTTCGATAAGAAGATGGCCGTTGGAAAGTCTTTTAACATGTTTTGTATCCCCAACGAGGCGTTTAAGTTCTTTTGAAATTAGAAATGGGGAGATGGTCTTAAACGACTCCCCACTTGCCAATTTCATCTCCAAAAACTTCGGATACTTTGGCGGTCTACGGCTAGATCTATCTACACGATCGTTATTTTGCTTGCAATTTGCTTGCTTATTTGTTTTACCCATAGTAAGTAAAATAGATTTTCATCTCCCTCGCTCCCCACCCACCACCGAGCCCAACAAGGGGATGCACATTGGCACCAGGGATACGAGGAGGATATAGGCAGCGCCTAACCCTATGGCCGAAGCTCCAGAGAGCAACGACCAGCCGATTGATCTGGACGGGCTCATCCAGACCACCCATCCTTCCGAGAAGCAGGGGCCAAAGTGGTGTGTTGTTCCGGAAAGCCTTCACTCAACCACCAGGATTCCCCTTTCCCCAGAAGTAGGGTCGCTGCGCACGGCAAACACGCAGGTGGACGTACTGGTCGCAATGCAGGTATGTTTTTGACATGGCCTCCATTGCGACCAGTACGTCCACCTGCGTGTTTGCCGTGCGCAGCGACC
>JAHWFO010026242.1:0-16291 GCA_023313115.1 Rhysida immarginata
CATCTCCCAAATTTCTTCAAGATTGGTGACTTTAATTTTAATTTTGTTTTTATTATTTCACGATTTTCCCCATTATAAGGAGACTAAATTCATTTTAAATTTATTTTATTTTTAACTAAAAATATTACTTTCAAAGTGTATGAAAAAACCTGAAAATAGCTTAGAAATATTTTGAATAGTTGGGTAATAATATTTAAGCAGTTGTTTCTATGGAATAATGTATAGCTACATTAAAGGTATTATATTATACTTGGGGACCTTCAGGTTCTGAAATCAGTTCCTTGACTTTCAAAAGCTGCAGAGTTTTGTTATACGGTTTTCTAATGTTTTCAAATGAACATCAACAACACAACAATTAAAATTCTTTCAAATGGACATCAACAATGATTTGAGTTAATTTGATATTTATTATTTAAAAAAATCAATAAAAAAGGCAATGCTACATGCGTTGACAAATATGGTGCCCAACCTGTTCCTTATTGTTACCTTTTTTGAAACGCTTTTTACCTGTGTTAACGTGAACAAATACGCAAACAAATATATTGTGCACATCTATAGCACAAGAACTTTCCAACCATATAAGTTTCATGCGTATTCGTTCATGTTAACACAGGTAAAACTCAATAACAAAAAATGTGTTGCCGTTTTTATATATAGATTTTTACAAAAAAAAATTGATACCATTCAAAAGTAGCTGATGAAATCAAGCATTTTAAAGAACTTAAGTTGTTCATATAGATCATTTATCTCTTTTTCCTTTGAAATAATAAATAAAATCAAACCACTTCATGTAAAGTGCAAGAACCATAGAAAATGAAGGTGCTTTCCAGTAGTGCAATATCACAGTTCTTGGCCAACAAATTGGTCGTAGAATAACATGATTTTTGACGGTTGTTCTCCCATTTGCAAACTTCATCCAATTTATCCTATGCTACAATTTAGCCCAAATTTCATAATAATGGCGATCGGAATGAGCGTACTTCTACTTTAATACTACTATTCCTATTTATTGGATTCATCAAAATTGTCATATTTGCTTCGGTTACAAAAATAAAAGAGCGGGGGGGGGGGCGCTCACTTTTGTATTGACCCTGTATACAAATTTATATATAATTTCTAATAAGTAAAACAAGAAATCTCATTAATTCTTATTTTCGTTGCCACATGTTATGTTTCTACATAAAATTTATTCTATCTGTTACTCATTAATAGAATTTTAAGTATTAGATTTCATTCTAAAAATACTCCATTATTTAAAGTATTACGTAAATTTAATGAATAAAATGTAGTGATGAAATAATTAAATACGGAAAATCTATTTAAAAGTGAAAGTTTATTTGCCTGAAATTCATGCTAATAATACATAGTCACAGGCTATTTACATTGGATGGTGGACAGATTGTATGACACTGTACTGGCAGACTTATTGAAGAGTTCCATACATTGGCCTTTCCTATCATTCATCCTTTTCAAACGGCAGGTTCGAATTGTCTACGATTTGAAGACCCGCTTCATTAGAAGAAATCAGCCCAGAGTCCAAGGCAGTGTCAATGACAATAGGAATATCAAATTAAAAGTTAGAATTTAACATTGAAAATAGGTTTTTATTGCCTTTGATGGATCCACCTACTTGCTGCATCTCACGTATGATGTATTTCATTACGACATATTTTTGATATTCAACTGTCTTCTTTTCATCTGTCTTCATTTTCTTCGATGAACCATCATCCTCGTTTTCCATACGTCGTTTCACTGCGGCGGAAGCTATAGCTTGGTTGATTTGCACTGTCCCTGAAGTGCTCGGCTCGGTTTGTTTGAACATCCTGGACGTCGTGGGCTGGTTATCCATGCTGGGTCGGGAGGTTTGAAACTGTCAGCCATTAGCTCTGAAACGATCACCCAAGAGAGAATGTCAAAATAGGGCTGTGTCAAAAAAGGAATACTCATTTTCACGCATCTGTAACACTATTGTTAGCTCAGAGAATTGTTGCAAGCGTAACACTCTGATTGTTTAACATAGACTGCAAATAATAAAAATTTAAATTTCTCGCTTCCTTCATTCTCTTCATTTAACAAATATACATTACATTTTTTCATCGTATTTCATACGAATTATCTTTGCATGTTTTAAACATATTTTACATTGGCAAGGTGAACTTGCCTAATTCAAACTAGTTATGAATTCAGGTTTATAACTTAATAATGAGGAAAAAATACTATAATCTATCCAATGAAAGAAAAACTGGGCTGTCTAATTAAATTTCTAATTTCAATTGTTAGACATTGTTGCTAAGTAAAATTAACAATGTTTAACAATTGAAACTGGAAATTTTACTGGACACGCCCAGTTTTTCTTTCTTTGAACAGAGTATAGCTACAATAACCCATATTAATTCTTTAATTAATCCCGTTACCAATGTAACAATCAAACTCAGACATATATCATTTATATATAATCAGCGACGGTGGACTGTCACAACAAAGAAAAAATCCAACAATGGGTTATCTAACACTGGGTTATTTCCTGATTATACAATCGGGTGGGTTCCCTTCTAGTTATAGCTACTAGGATTCCTCAATGATCGAAATTCGATCACATTTCAGAGAAAAAAAAATATGTGTAATAGTTCTAGCCTCAATCTGGCATATTAATAAACTTTGAAGAGTGAAAAATAGATAACACAATAAATATCCAAAGTGCTTTGGATGACATTTCTGACTCCCGATTCATTTCACCGCAGTGATAACTTTGAAAATCGAAAAGTATCTTTTCATATATCTATCGAATTATTATCTAAATAAAATATCTATATTTAAGCTAAATTGCCCCTCCCTATCTCTGCGTCTCTCCTCCCGTCCCACTGTGGAAAATTAAGGTCTGTTTCGGACCAAAAATCGATAACTCTTTTGTTATTAAAGAAGGAGTGTTAACAAAATTCTTAAAAAATGAATAAAAACCAAAAAGTTCAAAATTGGTAATTATTTTATTTTTAACTAAAAATATTACTCTCAAAATGTATGAAAAAACCTGAAAATAGCTTAGAAAATTACGAATAATGCATCAAATGATTACCTACTAATTATAGAAATATTTTGAATAGTTGGTTTAATAATTTTTAAGCAGTTGTTTCTATGGAATAATGAATAGGTATAATAAAGGTATTGTATTATGCTTGGGGACCTTCACGTTCTGAAATCAGTTCCTTGACTTTCAAAAGCTGCAGAGTATTTGTTATACGGTTTTCTAATGTTTTCAAATGAACATCAACAACACAACAATTAAAATTGTTTCAAATGGACATCAACAATGATTTGAGTTAATTTGATATTTATTATTTAAAAAAATCAATAAAAAAGGCAATGCTACATGCGTTGACAAATTTGGTGCACAGCCTGTTTCTTAATGCTACATTTTTTGAAACGCTTTTTACCTATGTTAACGTGAACAAATACGCAAACAAAATATATTGTGCACATCTAGAGCACAAGAACTTTCCAACCATATAAGTTTCATGCGTATTCGTCCACGTTAACTAGGTAAAAGTCCATAATAAAAAATGCGTTGCCGTATTTATATATAGATTTTTACAAAATATTGGTACCATTCAAAAGTAGCTGATGAAATCAAGTACTTTAAAGAAATTAAGTTGTTCATATAGATCATTTATCTCTTTTTCCCTTGAAATAATAAATAAAATCAGACCACTTCCATGTAAAGTGCAAGGACCATAGAAAATGAAGGTGTTTTCCAGTAGTGCAATATCATAGTTCTTGGCCAACAAATTGTTCGTAGAAAAACTTGATTTTTGACGATTGTTCTCCCATTTGCAAACTTCATCCAATTTATCCTATGCTACTCCTAGTAGCAGTAATTTATCATAGTAAACAGAATACCACTAGCAGTTTTCTTCTTGGAAGATAACTTGTCCTGGGCTATCTGTTGATCGTCTCTGTGACAAGATTCAGGATCAACAAAAAGAATCGGCGAATAGGGCCTAGAAGATTTATGTCAAAGTGGGTGATCTAAAAATTGACAGTCAAGTTCCTATAATTGACAGCTAGGTCAATTAACGGAAATTAAGAAGTTACACATAAAACCATCATGTTTCCTTTGTCACCTTCCATTCTGTATCACATTAGCATATTTTTGTTCTTTTTTTTTAAACACAGAAATTATCAATAATTTTTATGCGCGGGTTCAACTCCGGCCGAGGACGACTAGGATTTTTTCAGGGGGGAAATCCTGAGATCATGCACTTCCTTCGGAAGGGAAGTAAATCCGTTCGTCCCGTGTAGTCGTTTGCCGGCTGCACGTTAAAGAACCCTTGCAGTTAATTGAAATACTAGTGATACTACATATTTGGGTTCTAGTAGTAGACGGCGGATTAAAATAGTTAACACATTGGTCATCTGAAATTCTGTTATTATTAGAAGTATTATCCACCAATCACACAAAAAGGTTCACGTAAAATTAGTAACAAATATTGCATAACATTCATGAAATAAATCCAAGTAATCAAACCCTCTCGTAGTGGTTCATTACAAGGATTTTTCGACTCGGTAAGGCATTGAATAATCAGCTTGTGTTTGCGGCCATAATAGGGAGCAAAGTTCCTAGTTTTTTGTTGTTCTGGTAAGCCAGATACATCGTTTAATAGAAGATGGCAACACCAGTCCCTTTTTTGCCTTGTTACTTTATTAAAAGCCTTTAAATGGTGCATTGTCAATTACTGGTATACTGTCAACTACTGGTACATCTACCCTAGTATTTAGCAAGTGTAAAAGAGCTCTATTTTCTTTCGTTTCTCATCATTTCTGATGGAACTATATATAATATGCCATATTATGTCAAATTTTTAAGACCAAGTAACGGCCACTTCCGCAACTCCGACCCTAGTGGGACAATTTGGCCCAAATATCATAATAATGGGGATCTTACTTAGAGGAATCTGCATGCCAAATTTCACTTCTTTATATGCATAATTACACGTAGACCTAGACCTTTTGTTCCCCTCTAATTTTCACCCCCGAAACTCCGACCCCAGTTGGCGAATCAAAACCAAACAATAGTGAAGGTGCAGATGCTCATAGTAAGCTACATTCCGAATTTCAACCTTCTACCTCAAAAAATGCGGAAATTATCAAAGGAAAGGACAGACAGAAGTAAGCTCCATTCTTCCGCTGCTTAATAACTATGAACTATCAAGTAACTTTAACACTATAGAATCGCCGAGGGGGCCTGGATCAATATTCATTAGCTGTGTAGGATCCTTCTTCCCAATTTCCACGGTTTCGTAAGCGTGCAAAAGCTACCTACTCCTTACTGGTCTAAGGAGACTGCAGTACTTTATCAATATGTCGTGGCCCGTATCAAGCATATGCTTGGCGACCGCGGATCTCTCAGGCCTGGCGTGGGCCTTATGTTCCTTGAATCCTATTTGTATGTTGCGGCACGTGGCTCCTCTGTAGAGTTTGGGGCAACGGCTACATGCAATTTCATAGATTCCGGATTGTGACAGCGGTGGGGTTTTGTCCTTAACGTTCGCCAATAAATTTCTTAGAGTGTTTGGGTGTTTGGGTTCTTAAACGTTATAGGTAACTGGGCCTCCTTGAAGATTGGCTGTAGGTTACTGTTGATGCCCTTGTTGTAAAAAAATGGGTATCAAACGACTTAGAATGATGTGTCAAGAATGAATATAGCGTAAAATTAATGATAGTCGAAATTGGTTCCAAGGCAGCTGGTTTTGGAATCAAATAATTGGTCTGTATTTGGGAATCTCGTTGCAGCTGAGTTTTGTTGAGTCTTTGACCACTTTTTTGAAGCTTTTTCTTCTGACCAAATCCTCAACCAAATCTGATCCATGGCCATTGAGGACAGCTATCTTTTTGATTTATGTGATTTCGTATCTAAACCTGTCTTTTGATAGGAGAACCTTCAGAGCTCTGTCTATTAGAAAAATGAAAGGAGCCAATTTTAGTCTCAGCATTGGTTGTATGACTTACGTATGTAAACGTCGGTATGAGTCAGTTTCGAAAGATATCAAACTACAACCCACTGCCTCCGCGTTTAATTCTTAAATCGAGGAAAGAGATCATTCCATCATTCTCCATTTCCATAGTGAACTTTACAGTCGGGTAGTGGTTGTTAAGAGGATTTAGAAAAGTTTGAAGGTCAACCTTGTCCGTGTCAATGATAGCAAATACGTCATCGACATATCTGTACCAAATCTCGGGGAAATAAGATCCGTAAGAACCGAGTTTGACCTCAAACTTTCTCATAAATATTTCTGACAAAATAGGGCTCAAACAGCTCCTCATAGGGGTTCCAGCGGATATGTGATAGAATTCAGCGGAAATGTAATAAATATTTTCAATTTCAAGGTGCAATTTCTAACCTTCATTGTCTCCATCCGTGACCACCAAGAGCGAAAGCCTCCGCATTTGAAATGTAATACATTGCTACATTGTAACACCCCACGGATTTTCCGAACGCACGCGGGAATTTTGTGGTGTGTTTTATTTTTTTTTTTTAAATGAGCTTTCACGAGATCATGACAATGATATACAACGATTGCCGTTTTAATTTGTGATCTGAAACCCCGAGATTCCAAGGTGTCCCAGTTGCGAAGATCGTTATTATACTAGTTGCGGAATTAATTACTATAAAGTTATTCAAAGTGAACTGAAACGAAAGTGTTATATACAGATTGACTTAAAAGCATTATATTGCGAATGTACCCTTGAGGAGCGAGAAAAATATTGTTGTAAATAAACAAAAGAAAAGTTCACGGATTATTACGACATACAATGGTCTCGCGATGCGTTGACATCGTGAGTGATAGGAGATTTTTGTTTCTGTTGATTTGTTGCTCAACGTGAAGTGAAGAGGTAGAATTTAGGATTGGAAAGAAGAATGGAATGAGATGAATGGCGCCGAGTATAAAAGGCCTGTTCAGTTCGTCCAAGTCGCCTTTTGGGATATTAATGACCTCTTAATAAAGGGATTAACGAGATTTAGTGATCCCATCAGAAGGTGAAAGTTTCTAAACTTCCCTAAGACATATCAATAGTACGATAATGAAGTCAATCCACACAACGTAAAGAAAACTTAATAAAAGTGAACTCAAGGACCAAAAGTAAATATGATGGTAGTCCTCAAGAGATGCAACTGAAGTCCGAGCAAGAAGATGATATACTAGAAATATCAAACATAGACTAAAATCCGGTAAGGTGGTAGTCATTTTGGCTATAAGCTTTGTAATGGAAATATTCTGCCGAATGTCTTTTGATTTTGGTTAGGTAGATGGAGAACAGTCCGCAACTACAGCGCAAGAAAATTGGAAGGGCTGAAATCCAAAACAAGCTACCTGCGCAATGTATGGGCACAAAGACGTTGTTAAAAATTCCGTAAAGGTCTTGCTCTACAAGAATTATGAAGTCGGATCGAAGCTTCTCAGAAGAAAATGACAAAACAAAGCAAAGAAGTAGGTAATTGTTCGGCGGGTCCAACCTGTACTAACATTATTAATCTTGACCTGTAATTAAATAAAACTCCCTACCCTCTGATTTACCTGTGTTCCCCGTGTCGACTTACCTGTGTTCCCCCTGTCGACTTACCTGTGTTCCCCCTGTCGACTTACCTGTGTTCCCCCTGTCGACTTACCTTGCGGCAGATAGCAAAGTAATGAAGCGAGCTAAAGTTCATGACAAAGAACTTACCTAAAAATCACATGGAAAATCGTCTATAACAATAGGAGATACTCTGATAAGACCTGCACACCGCGACAAAGAATAAAATTATATCTTACCTGGAGAATAAAAAAAAGGAGACGTAACTCTGCTGACAATTAAGAACTTTTTGTGATTTTAAAAGAAAGTTGCGTGCGGGATTGATTTCTGAACGAACTATTATATGACTTAATCTAAAGATTTGAATATAAGATATTGTTTGTTTTGTTCGAAACATATATGTGTTTTAAGGTATATATTCTAATATAATTTTTTTTTATTTTCGAACGAAACTGTACGAAAACGGCATGTTCGACTTCCTCTAAAAATTGTATAAAAGAACACAAGGGCAACAAGAAGACAAGCTAGTATGTAATATATTAAGTATTTAGAGTGTAAGGTCAACGGCCATCTTTGTAGATTCGAACAGGTCAGAAGACGGTAATCAAAGTTAAAAAGAAAAGTTTAAAAGAGGATTACCTATCTAAAATAAACCCCAAAATATATGAGCGGATTTAAGAATTCTGTATCGAATGGAGAATAAAGTACAGTTTTGTTTCTCGAAAGGTGGTATTCCGAGTTTTTTCAAATAAAAATGTCTTAGCTCAAGGGTTAAATAGGTTATTGTTTAAACTGACTTACACTAGAACTAGTCTATTTCTATTTAATGCAGCGACTGTGTAAAGAGAGAGTAAATCTGTATTTTATTGTACTGTGCGTTGCCCAGTATAGGAGCGTTACAACATCATGGCCACGCTCCATTTCGGATGTTAATAATCAGTGTCTTCCGTTTGTTGGAAACGATGAAGGTTGGAACTATGTCACAGCCGTAACTCAAAAACCATATCATGCTAGCATTTCATTCCCGAAGTCGTTGGCGCCGCGTAAGAGGTTTCACTTTAAAAAATATCGAAATTTTTTCGAAAGTTTTTTTGTTTTCAACCCAACGCATTGCCATTTTCAGGAAACTTGACAAACAACAATAGAGACAAGATCCTGCAATCAGAATATAAAATGTTAAATATTTGATAAAGAACCTTTAATACCTTTAAACCCTGCAAAAAATAATGCTTTGAGGTACGAGGTTCTCCCTCATCCTGCGTATTCACCAGATATGGCCCCAACTGATTTCCACATGTTTCGTCATTTGGACAATTTCTTGCGGGACAAAAGGTTCTTTGATCAAGATGTTATTATCGCTGTCACCAGTTTTTTGGAACATTGTAATACCAAAGTCTGTCACCGTGGCATTTCTTCATTGTCAACACGTTGGGCACAATGTATAACTACTGAGGACAGATATTTCACTTAATTATTTTCTTTATTTGTGGTGTCTTTATCCTTTCCATCAATTTCGGCCAATACTATGAAATAACCCAATATGTTTGACGTGTTGGCCGCTATCATGCAATCAAAAAAAATGAGGGAAGATTTTTAATTGCTATAGAAACACATTGTACCAACAATAGTTTGTATAGTGTAAGCTATATGATATATTAAAATTTATTATAAAAATTGTATCAAAAATTGCTATAAAAAGTATCAATATTTGTAAATATTATCTTTACACAGGGCATATCAGATTGTCACGTGGTGAAGAGGGAGACGGTACCAAAACGATTAAAATAAATTATAATGCTGAAATGGTACATTTCGCACAGGCCTACCACGAGATGATGATACGGATTCAAAACAGAAAACTGAATTTTCAATAAGAAGAAGCAGTTCATCGATACAACCTAACATCTTAGTTATTGCAAACAATTGACCCTTCGTCTGTGAAACAATGAAAGATAAATGCTGCGCGTCCATTGGCAGAAATAATTCAGCCATTTAACTTCCACAGCTTTAATATCCAGGTTATCATTCGTGTCCATTGCAAAAGAACCCAGTTATAAAGAAAACTCGGGTATTTAACCTATAAAACAAAATAGGTTAGGGAAAAACATCTTAGTTATTGACGTCACAACAAGGGCAAATGAGTCATAACCCGCACAATTCATCCTTATTAAACATGGCGGAAGATTCCTTCGTCTGTGAAACAATGAATAATAAGGTAGATTCGAGTAATGGAAAATACTGCCGCTGGACTAAAGCAGAAATAGAGAAATTAATACAAGAATGGAGTGAGCCACATATTCAAGCCCGATTGAGGGATATGAAAAGGAATAGCACAATATACAACGACCTTAAGCAGCGCTTGCAGGAGCGTGGCTGCATCAGGACGACCGAGCAAATTAAACTAAAGCTAAAAAATCTGAAAAAGGATTACTTTAAGGTAGGGATTAAATACAGTGCTGAGATCCTTTTCCTCAACCACTCAACTTCGTCAATACATAGGGACGGTAATAGTTCCAGGATTAGCGTACGGTGCCCTCTTTTGCTCGTCAACCTCAGCCGCCAATCTTAAACGGCTAACGGTTGCTTACAATAGATTGATTCGAACGGCCTTTAAACTGAATAAAATCGATTAAATTACAACTACGTGTTCCCGAAATCACCTTCCGACCGTGGCGTCAACATATAAGGTAGCGCTAACTATGGAGTTGCACATGCTATACGAGATGAAAATCATCCCGCAAACCATGTTAAAGATTGGTTTAGGTCTGAAAATAGTGTTAGACAAACACGTCGATTTTTGCTTGAAATTCCCGTTTGTGCTTCTAGATTTATATCTAAGCGTTTCCCTTATAGCGCCATCATGTTGTGGAACGACTTGCCATATAATATACGACAAATGGCCTTATATTGTGGCTCGACATTATGCAAAACGACTTGTGTTCGCATTAGACGTAGTCTCAGGCAATACTATTTAAATTTACAATGACTGCACGTTTGTAAATAATTTTTATTGATATTTTTATAGATTGGAATGTTAACCCTTAGAACTAACATGTGCTTTACGGCGTATATTTTTTAAAAACCAGTGTACGACTATTTGTATCTACTCCACTGAGAGTGATGAACACAAATAAATAAATAAATAAATAAATAAATAAATAAATAAATTTATGCACGGACAACAGCGAATAGCAATGTATTATAGGCGGGCAAGGCATGCATATTGAGAGGGAGAGTTTTTCATGTGGATTTCGGCCTAACCCTACTTCGCAAACCTATAGTGCAGGGCAAATAAAAAGGCCAGTTAAAATGTTGTTTTTGCTTGCTTTTTCATCTTACATGATGAAAATGAAATTTTAATAAAGATTTAAAAAGTTCATTCACTATCTATACTGTCTAGTATTCTTTCATGAATGACCCTGCATGCTGAAATAACTGAAAGTTTCATTTATATAGGTCAAACATCATAATAATACGAGTGGGAAAGATGCTGCAACATGTGATTATTTTCAAGAACTAATGCACTTTGGGAACGAGAGAGTTGCAAATGTAGTGGCATATGGTAGTTTTGTAGTAGTAGAAAAAGATAATGCGAGTCATTCAGTGATGGAAATTTTAGAAAGTAAGAATATTTATAATGTAAAAGTTGGATTGTACGTTATAATGAAGTGTGTCTCTGAAGTAATAATAAATATTTTTATACAAGGTGTGTCTAAAAAGTTCGGTGAATGGAAACATAAAACAAATAAAACAAAAAATGGAAACAAAATACCTTTATTCACCCTCAAAGTAACATCCGATGGACACAATACACTTTTGAAGGCCTCTTTTGGGGTCGATCGAAGCACAGTTATCAGACGTCTCGGATGTAGTAAGTTTGCAAAAGGTGTGCCCTTCAGGATCCTCTTGAGACGATGGAACAAAAAGAAGTTTGCAGGCGGCAGATCAAGCGTGTATGATGGATGTGCTGAAACAGTTACACGGCGTTGAGCCAAGAAGTTGCGTACACGGATCACTTCACTATATGCGGGCGTGCGTTGTAGTCCAACATTTGTAGGTGAACACCTTGGATGCGCAGCAATAAGCGTTTCAAAACAGCTTCGTAGAATTCAGCGTTGAGGGTTTGCCCTTTCATTTGACGTGGGTTTTCATACACTCGCCGTTTTACTGCCGTAACAGACTGATCTGCGTCGGTTTCTTGCGCTCCTTGCTATGTGCCGTCTCTCCATTTACGTAGCCGCATTTTTAACTCATGTTGCTTTAGAAATCATCCATTCATGGCCGTTTTAGACACTCTTGTATGACGTTTAAGGTGCAAAACCTATTTTACGATAGTACCCTTAATTTGCTGATGTTTAGAAATAAAGTTACAAGGAACCACATTCACAATGTACAGCTGTAGCACCCAAAAAAGAAAATTTTCGCGTATCAATTTTTTTTTCTATTCTCGTGAAGAATAGGAGTGGTGCAGATTGTTCGCCCCTCCTCTCCCTACCAATGATGTACCCACCACTATTTTGGAGATGATTTCCTCGAAAAAAATAAAAATTTTGAACAATAATGAAACAGTTGAAAGGCAAGTCGTGCGCGAACTTTTGTTGGCCAACAATAAAGATTGAAGATAGATTTGATGCGGTAGATTCACAATGAAACTGTTGCTAGGAGACAAGAGTTTTTTTGGTTGGAAAAATTTATAGGAATATAAGACGATTTGTTTTTTGGAATGAGGACAAGATGGACGCGGAGTCAGGCATGATGAAGCGGTGCTTTTGGACGTCATGATTGAGAACGAAGCTACTTGTCAAACCATTATAAGTTCCTTCTTTTCTTGGAGATCCCTTCAGTCTGCGGGATAAAGGCGACGTCAGTATACTTTACAATGCAAATATCCTGGAACCGGGAGTTGTAAAAAATTCGGTTGGTATGTACGAGACCGTAAGCTCAACGGAAGAAGTCGCAAGCAGAAGCCTGCGTGGATGCCAGAACGCTGTTATTCCGATCTTCAGCCAGCTCTTACTCGACTTTAACCACGCTTTTGGAACAGCAGTCCGGAAAGGTGTATAAATATTTGGGCCATAGAACTTGCATCGGTCCTATTCTTAGCTGGCGGAAAAAAAATCCCAACACCACGAAGGACTTGTGTTAGATGAATGAAATTTGGACAGTATATTCAGATATGGTATTTATTCAATTGATTCAAGTTTCAAGGTTACAACTTATAGGAGACGACACCAGCGCCACCCTATACATGCAAATGAGACATTCCAATGACAGATATAAAGGAGATCAGACGCGCGTCTGTGTCACTTCAGACACTTGTGGACGTGTGTGATAGAGTACATAAAACATGCCTCGAAGGCGATTGCGACTGAATATGGGCAGCTAACCCAATTCGAACGAGGACGTGTAGTGGGCCTTCGAGAGGGTGGACTTTCGTTCCGTGCGATTGCAGAACGCATGGGTCGAGACGTTGCCACTGTGTACAACTGTTGGCAGCAGTGGTCCAGGGAAGGCAGTATTACCAGGAGACCAGGATCTGGAGGACTCCCAGCCACTGGAGACAGGGTTGACGGGCGCATCTGTAGGATGGCTGTGGCAAATCGGACAGCATCTACAGCGGACATTCGGGCTGCTGCGGCAAACAACGTCTCTCCACGCACAATTCGGAACCGTCTCCTGGCCAGGAACCTTCACTCCAAGCGCCCTGTGGCATGTTTGCCTCTTACCCCTCAACACCGTGCGGCACGTCTTCAGTGGTGTCAAGCCAGAGCGACTTGGAGGGCAGAATGGAGGTCTGTGGTCTTCACGGATGAAAGTAGTTTCTGTCTGGGTCAGAGTGATGGTCGCACAAGGTTCAGGAGGAGGAGTGGGGAAGTCCTGTTACCAAGCTGTATCCGTCGTCGGCATACTGGCCCCACCCCTGGCGTTATGGTATGGGGAGGGGTTTCCTACGACAGCAGGACCCCCTGGTGGTTATCCCAGTCACCATGACGGCAAATGTTTACATTCGGATGGTTGTTGAACCCATTGTGCTGCCATTCATGGCTGGTATGCCAGGGGGGGATGTTCCAACAGGATAACGCTCGACCCAACACTGCCGCTGCAACCCAACGTGCCCTTCAGGGTGTCCACATCCTACCATGGCCAGCACTATCACCAGATCTGTCGTCCATCGAAAACGTCTGGGACATGGTCGAACGCCGTGTCAGGGCTCTTCCACAACCGGCAACAACTGTCGCTGATCTGATCAACCAGGTACAATAGGCTTGGAATGCCATACTACAAAATGATATTCGGCATCTCTACGACCGTATGCATGCACGTGTGCAGGCCTGCATAGACCAGCGCGGCGACTACAGCGGGTACTAAAATCCGTGCTCTTCATGTACATGGTGGCGCTGGTGGCGCCTCCTATAAGTTGTAATCTTGAAACTTGAATCAATTGAATAAATACCATAGGTGAATATACTGTCCAAATTTCATTCATCTAGCGCAAGTCCTTCGTGGTGTTGGGATTTTTTTTTCCGCCAGTGTATCTCGAGCTTTCGTACATTGCAGATAATGAAAGAAACCGGTTCCACTCCTGAAGCCGATAACCCTTTTCTGGAATTTGGGTCCAAACAAAGTTTCACCATTGCTTACATCTCCCGACTTTAAACGATAAACAAGCAGATCGTATTTAGGTTAAGGTTGACGGTCCCTACTAACAGCTAACGGCCTCCTAGTCACTTACCTTCGCCCAAACACCCCCCCCCCACTTTGTTTCCACCTACCCGTCCTCCGTCAATCGGACGCCCTTCGGTCTGACAACCCCCCTACGACATGATTACCTAAAGAAAAGACAACGAATAGGATTAATTGAGTTTATTAAGAAAGTTAGCATTAGGCGGAAACTCCAATCGTTCGGAAACAGTTGTTGAAAAGAACTTACCTTTTCAAAAGGGGTTCATTAATCCCCAAAGAACTCCGAACGCCCTCACGAATGCCAGAGTGTTTAGTTTCTTTGATGAGAACTTTGAATTACATATTTTAAACCTATCTGAAAAAGTTGTTTGTTCTTTTGGAAAATTATTGACCTGGGAAATACAGACGAGGGGCGATTGATAAATAAGTTCTCCATGGCTGTAACTTTTTTATTTTTTAACCGATTTTCAAAATTCTTTTTGTATCTTATACTCACATTTGTCCTCTATGTAATGCACTATTCACTTTTTGACATAGTCCCCATCCCTTTCCACGCATTGCGCCAAAGCATGACTAGTTCGGTGAACCCGTCGGAGAGGAATTCCGGAGTTGTTGTCGACATGTTGTTGTTGTTAATGGTGACATGTACCGAATTGGAATGGTTACAAGCGAATAGACGAAACGATCGTGAAAATGATAGGCAAACAAGAAAGAAAAATGATCCTGAAACACGGCGGGTCAATATTGGAGAAGCCTCGGCGGAAGTAGTGCGGTTCCGTTGCTTCGGTTGCAGGCGACCGAATGTCATATAGCGGGATTGCGACTGCCAAAACCGTGGTAGTAATGAACCCCAATCTTGAGCTTAAGCACCAAGTTCATGGTTGGGAATTCCCCCCCCCCCTTTTCCTCCCGCAATCATCAAATTTTTGGGAGAAGTAACCTCACTCGCGCAGCTAGTATTTCCTGACCTGAGAAAAAAAAAGGAGTATATAAAAATGATAGTACCACACCAAACTGGATTTAACGAGTTAAGAGAAGATTGATGTATAGTTTCCTATTAAAGTTTTGAACGGATGGTTTAATTATTGTGACGTAAATTATTATACCTGATTATATAAAAGAGATCAAGGACTCTTACAGTGGGAAAGAATAGTGAATAAGCTGAATCGAAATGTGTATAAGGTGATTGGAATTGATAGTAATAAAAATCAACGACGAATAAAAGTAGACGTGACAAACCTAAAGGAACTCCGGGAAAATCGAAAGGTACCTTGAAGGATACAAAGGAGTATGCATCGCACGTATGGGAAGAAAAGAACCCCGGTCTCGACGATGCCAAGAAGGTTACACGAGCCCTCCTCAAGAAAAGGACTCCAGGACGTGTGTTGCGTTTGTTTTTTATTAGAAGACACTTACGGATCGAAGAACCGCTTGGGACAAACTTTAGTTAGCAGGTGGGGGACTATAGCACCCAAAAAAGAAAATTTTCGCGTATCAATTTTTTTCTATTCTCGTGAAGAATAGGGGTGCTGCAGACTGTTCGCCTCTCCTCTCCCTACCAATGATGTACCCACCACTATTTTGGAGATGATTTCCTCGAAAAAAATAAAAGTTTTGAACATATTTGTAAATAATATTTGATAATATTGACAATAATGAAACAGTTGAAAGGCAAGTCGTGCACGAACTTTTGTTGACCAACAATAAAGATTGAAGATAGATTTGATGCGGTGGTTTCACAATGAAACTGTTGCTAGGAGACAGAGTTTTTTTGGTTGGAAAAATTTATAGGAATACAGGGTCTTTATAATTAAAGTTACATTTTGACATGGTCATAAAAAAACTACTGGACCAAAAGCTATAATACTTGGTAATATTTTACAAGAAGGCATGAGAAGTTCATAACCACGAAAAAAAAAAATTAGTTCAAAAGGTCACCACCTTCATGGAATGGCGCTCTATGCAATATTCGTATACGAAATTAGACACGAAGACACAGGTTAACAAGTCTTTAATCGTACTAAAATTAGTTACATGT
>JAHWFO010026270.1:0-18134 GCA_023313115.1 Rhysida immarginata
CTGCACTTAGCCCTGTTCGCTTTATTCAGAGCATAGGACATATGCTGGTTCCATGAGAGTCTTGAGTCAATGATAACTCCCAGATACTTGTAGTTGTCCACTCAGTCCAGTTTCAAGTTTGTACTTGCACCAGTTTTTAATGAAGATGTCTTTTTGGAGAGGGGAGGAAAATTGTAGGAAAATAGGTCGAATTTTATCGGCGAAGCAGGGACCGACACGGAAAGCGGAATAGATAGCCGAAGAGTCGAGTGTAACGTCTAGCTTTGAAGAGAATAAATCTAAACAGTCAGAGACAGTGTTCGAAGAAGAGGATTTAACTAGACCATAGATTCTAATGTTTGAGCGATGATTGTACTGGTCGATGTCGTCGATGTGTTGTTGGATGTCGAAAAATAGGTCGCTATATGTGGAAGGAATTGGGTAATTCAGAGGGGAAGTAGGGGAATAGGATGAGAAACTGTAGAGTCGATTTTAGTAAGATGACTTTCGATTGCGTTTAGACGAGCTTCAGTGATTGAGATGCAGTAAATGATGTCCGAGAAAAGTATATCTATTCTGGAGGTGAGTCGTTGGATAAAGGTATCGAATATAGTGTCTGGGTTGGAAAAATTCGAAAGGTAGTCTAGGATGTCCTTGTCAATTGCAGCACAAATAAAGTAATCAAGAGAGGGCAGAGGTGTATTCAAGGCATGAAAATGAGTTGCTGGTTTGTTAGGGGTGCCTTTGTTTTTCTGTTCACATGAAGACATATTGGAAGCCAGTGATCTAAGACACCAGGTCAGTAGGGATAGTTGTTGTGAAAAATTAGGTAAAGTAGTCTGCACAGGATGAGCTGGATGGTTTACCTAAAAATTCGAAGGTTACATGAGGTAAAGTCCATATAGGAACTTATCGAGGAGTTATCAACCTGGAAAAAGTAGATATGTGTAATATAGCATGAAGAGGATAATCAGCCATAGGAAGGAAACAATTAGATGACGGCGATCGTAACAATAGATGACGAAAAACAGACATAGAGGAGAATGAATGTTGGATGAAAGTTCTTATGGCGGAAAAAGATTTAGATTCCAAAGTAAGTAAACCAAAAATATAATGGGAAATAGAGAAAATACAACCTGAGATTTCCGAAAATGTCCGCAGCCGTCTGAAAAGTTTAACAAAATCAAGGTGATCAAGAAAGGTGGGTAGGAGGTGATATATACTAACAAAGAGTCAGTTTTTGAGAGAACGATTTTCTAATACGTCTATATGAATGTCTATTAAAGGCACAAGGTGGTTATTCTATTTTTTTATTTTAATTTTTTTTAGTTTGCAGACAGTGATTGTTGAGTTTGTATTGTTGAAATAAATGTTAGTAAAAATCTCCATGTGATAATTGTTGTCTGCTGTAGTTGTCCCTCGCGAATAATTTTCGTGACCACGAGGATGTTGTGTCGCACTTTTGTTAGTGTTCTTTTCGTAATTACTGTTTATTTTTCATTCAGATAGACTACTTCCAGCTTCGGACATGACCAGTCTTACTACCTCTTGGTCCTCCACGTCTTTACCAGTGCAGCCATGGCGTTCAACTTTCATTTCTTTCCTTTGTCCTTCAGTTGTTTCTTTAAACTGTTGTTTTTTGGTCCAGGCGATAACTGGTGAAAGCTTCCAATGCCTTGTAAACTGATCTTCCCCTGCTGCTCCATGTTTAGTTCGTTACTATTGACTCAGACAGGTGAAATTCTCGCGGCATCCATGGTTTTCTATCAAGCAGCATTTTTTGCGGGTTCACTCGTAAGGTAATAATGAAATTTCTTTTGATACTTTTTCAACAATAACGCTTATAAGAAATGCTATGTTGCACGTTCCAGTTTTTTCTTTACTTTGTTGTCTTCTTTTAGATATAAATGGAAATTTGAAATTTCTTTCTTATTTTTTATAAGGAATTAGTCTTTCTCAATGTATCTTTAAATATTTAAACTCAATTCGCATAATGTAGCGATGATTATTTCTCATTACAGTATTTTGCTGTTTTAATGTTCATTTAAATATTTTTATATTTATTTCGAGAAATATATTCTTTAGTAATTGAGATCACAATGCCAATTGCTCAATTAAATCATATTGTATAGAATATTCTTTTGTACAGAATTTTTGTACTTCATAAATAAATATCTCATTCTTAAACCAAAAAGAAAAGTTTTTTAATGAGCCACGTTTATTCTTATGTTTGGGGTTCTTGTTAAGTATCACCTCTTAAATTCTGTTCTATTTCTGCTTCTCTCTCTAAACAAATGGATTTATAATTATTATAACTACTCATGTAGTCAAAAGGTAATAGATTCATTATAGAGCTGATAAGTGGTGACGTCACTTCCTGGCCTGTTGCCTAGCGATTCCAAACTTAGGTTTAACTTATCTATGGTTTTCTATGGCCTTACACCACATTGTTAAACCTAATGTTTGGAATCGCTAGGCAACTGGCCAGGAAGTGACATCATACTTATCAGCTCTATTATTATACAAATATTCTTTTATTGAAAAATAGTTTTTTACAAGTCAATTTATAGTTAAAATTAAGTATGTTATGATTTCTTCAAATAAAATTATCAAAAATTATAAATTTTAATTTATTTTATAATTTTATATAGTTTGATACTTCCAAATATACATGCCAAATAAATTTTTATAGTAAAAATAAAAAGAAAATAAGTTATTACATAATCCGCTTAATATTCACTGGACGTGTTTGGATTTCCAACAGATGAATTTTAGGGTGTAGTTCTATGTTCTTGTTATAGAAAAGATTTGCCTATAAAAATTTAACAGTGATTAATTCAAGAAAACTTCTATAAATTTCTATAACTCGGGATGAGAGAAGATAACTCTCGAAAACGTTCTGTTCATTATACTTAAGTATGTTTTATAAATTTTAAATTTCTTTTACTGCGCAATAAAAGTGGCTTATAAGGGTCGTACAAATGAAAACGGATATTTGTGTGGGAAAAAAAGACGATGTGTAGGATTGTAAGTTTTTGTTTTCAACAAATGCGAAACCCCATTTGCAAATTGAACAATAGGTTGCAATGTTGCATTACTGAAGCTGTCTTTGGACATTAAAACGGTTGGATGACCAGCTATTCTATTAATTTCTTTGTTTTCACCAGTGGACATCTTGCATTTGATGTACTGTGCATATACCAATATTAATACGCAAAAGAACTAAGTGTTGCATCCTAAAATTTATCTGTTGGAAATCCAAAGACGTCCAGTGAATTTTAAGTGGGTTTTGTTATAATTTAGTTTTATTTTTACTATAATAATTTATTTGGCATTTATATTTAAAAGTATCAGACAAGATAATATTATAAAAAAATAATTTTTTTATTTTTTAAAATTTTATATAAAGAAATTGTAAAATTCTTGATTTTCACTGTAAAATGACATGTAAAAACAATTAATATTCAATAAATAAATATTTCTAACAAAAATAAGAAATTATTGATAATAATAATGAATCTATTACCTTTTGACCAAATGAATAATTATAATAATTATAAATCCATTACTTAGAATAAAAAAATTAAAAAATCAAGGATGTTAATCTGGATCTCATAACATTCCTGTAGGCCCTGAATAATTTTAACTAAAATTACGTCAGAAACAGATGAACCTCCTTCATCTATTCTTGATTACATGAAATAAATTGCAGTAGAGTCAAAATTTAGATAGCGAAGCGATCAGAGTTAACTCGAGAAGAGAATGCTTCAGGAGAGAGGGCATCTACACGTAGTGGCTGATAACAAGATCTAGAAAATTTGAAGAAAATGTAGCTTTTTTTGATTTGCAGATGATCGCGTGCCATTAACAATATTCATTCTATCCCATATTAGCTGCTCGAAGATAAGATAAAATTGTTTAAAACCTTGCATTTTTTCACTATGCGATGGGAGTCTAGCATGTTGCTTGTTTCAAAATTTGAGAGAGTTTGGAATATGAATATGTTGGTAGATGGCAGTACATGTTGTCACTTCCTTTGTATAGGAGGTTGGATATTATGGATTAGCAGTTACATCACCTGTGTGGCCAAGGGTAATGGGTAGATATTAGCAACGTCCGGTTGTTTCAGAGCGCGAAAGAAACACGCCAAAAGTTTGAGACGCATGCTTAAATTCTACAAATATTCGACTTATCTAGAAGTCATTGTCGAAAATAGAGTATCTAGTATCTAGTACAGAGGGTAGATTATCGCGAAGCGAAGCGATAATCTGCGGCACCTACTCCTACGAGGGAGTTTTGCGCCATCCCAGTAATTAACGACTGCTACGAGATGACAGTAGCAGCCGGGACCGACGGCTTAACGTGCCCTCCGAAGCACGTGGGGTTTCATGATGGAAGAGCTGCTGGCGGACAAACAAACCAGTGGCTGTCACCAACTGCTGGAAAACCAGCTATGGTTACTTGGCAAATGGGTCAGACTAAAGTCCTCCAACAGCCGTGCCCCAAATAGCTGTCCCGCCAGCAGTGGCCCTCAAGCCCTGGCCGTCACCCAGCCAGCAGCTGGCCGCGCCTGAAGTTGCTGAACTCCATCGATTAGCAAGCCAACCGACGAGACAACCAGGCCACGGCCACCCCCTGTCGAAAATAGACCAAATATATGTATTGTTGAGTGCCAATTGATGACACGCACAGTCTTCAAACTACGAAGGGCCGAGAAGGAGGATGGTCCTACAGACTGATTAAGGATCTAGTCGAATTCTAACCTTATTAAATATTAAGAATTCTTAAGCCCAACAAATAAAATTAGGTTTTATATCTTACACCCTGGAACTAAAGGAGCTTTAATTTTATTTATTTTTTTGAAATCAAAATACTTTTTTTTTAATAGTGAAGTTTTTCTAAAAATAAATCTAATTAGGATTAAAGTATTAAACAGTGCGCCAACTCCAAGTAAAAAGTTTTTCTTTATTACACCTTTTGTGGTGAAATACAGAGAAAAATGTAGATTGATACAAGAGCCGATGTTACAAAGGTGAGATAACCATCGGCAACGAAGTACAACAGCTGGAAGAGCTAGCCCTGGGAGAAGTAAGTCCATAAATCGTAACTTCTGGAAGGCATTCGGATCACAAATCTTAAAATTACTTGGAAATAAAAAACAACATGAGATTAAAATGGAATATTAAAAATTAAAGAGTAAAAAATAAAACAAAATATATGTATAAGTAATGATAATTATTTGTTAGGCTCAACGAAGAAATGTTCGAAACTTTCACTCAAATAGTAGAAGTGGAAATCCAGAATATAGTCGAAGTCTCTTCCTAATTGACGGAACCATGAACGCATGGTTTTTCAGCACTAGACAAATATCAGTCAATCACAGTTCAACCAGCTGACTTGAATACGAACTGATTTCTCAAAGTGGTGAGGCACGGTTGAAGAAAAGATTCAATTAAATTAGAAAAAGGAATGATAAATCAAAAAAAAATCAAAAAATAAATAAATAGATATAAAAATAATACAGACCTCAAATTAGAACAGGTTGCTTTCCCCTCTATGGACCAGGGACAACAGAAAATACGCAGTCCACGGACAAACACGGCACGACAACAAATACCAATGCAGCACAAAACAGTAGGAAAGGGAAAACCACATCCGGTCAACAAGCAGTGGGTACACCAAAAGTAAGTAGCTCAACCTGCAAATAGGTAGAGAAGAAATAACAAAAAGAAAGAAAATGCAGAAAAGAGAGAGAAAAATCAAATAAAAACTGTGAAGTTACAGGGAAAAAAATTAAAAGAAAGATATATGAAAAAAAACTGAACAGTTGACAATTAAGCAGAAGTATTAAATGCTGGCTCAAAGAAGGTTATGATAAGACAACTTGGATGAGTGTTCCAATGGGCTGATTCAGCAAAAAGAAAAGAACACTTGGAATGGCTTCTTCAGCAAACTGAACTGAACAAACGAGAAGCCTACGTTGAGGTAAATAAATCCATAAAGGTGAGTTGTATACCGAAGCGAATACATTATCGACTGTACATTTATCTTCCGTCATATAAATGATACACTTGTGACGATCAACAAGAACTTCATCGTTAGAAGGGGTTAATGGAACAATTAGCTGTGAAATAGAAAAATTCCGATTAGTGGAAAATTTTCCGACTGAAATTCAATAAGTATTTATGAGACTATTCGAATAACTCATGAATCATATAGCTAAAACGGAAATTCTCGAGATTATGAAACGGAAATTCTCGAGACATCTAGTGAGTGAAATTTATAACTTTGGTCTGCTAGTAAATGTGAAATCAGATTTATGAAAAGAATTATAATAATTTTCATACACCTTCAATAATCCCACCTTCATTTTTTCCAACAAACAAAAAACGCTGATTGTTAACTTCCAAGGTGGAGACAATGAAAGTTGGATTGTTGCTAGCACCCCAATGGTCGAGGCAAATGAGAGACAGGCCAGGGCACTCAAAAGTCACATGATCATCGGATTCAGGGTAACAATTCATCCTTCATTGTCTCCATCTTGGAATTTAATAATCAGTATTTTTTCGTTTGTTGGAAACAATGAAGGATGTATTGTTGCCCGGACCCCAATGATCAGATGACTTTTGAGTGGCCTTGCCTGTCTCCCATTGGCCTCGCCCGATGGTTAACTGACATTTCAGTTTCCAGACCTTGTTATTTCGGTGGGCTCGTCGACAGAGTGAGTGACGTAATTTCTCGACTAATCAACAAGCATATTATGATCAGCAACTTCCGATGTGGCTGCATGGGCATCCATATATTGATGACAGAACAATAGTTGAAAACAATAGTTATCTTCTGATATTGGTGCTGCATCAATATTTAGCTGACGGTACATAAAAAAAGAAATCCTGCTGTCATAGGAAATCCCTCCCCATAACGCCAGGGGTGGGGCCAGTATGCCGACGATGGACACAGCTCGGTAAAAAGACTTCCCCACTCCTCCTCCTGACCCTTGTGCAACCATCACTCTGACCCAGACAGAAACAACTCTCATCTGTGAAGAAAACAGACCTCCATTCTGCCCTCCAAGTTGCTCTGGCTTGACACCACTGAAGGCGTGCCACACGGTGTTGAGGTGTAAGAGGCAAACATGCCACAGGACGCCTGGAGTGGAGGTTCCTAGCCAGGAGATGGTTCCGAAGTGTGCGTGGAGTGACGTTGGGTGCCACAGCAGCCCGAATGTCCACTGCAGATGCTGTCCGATTTGCTACAGCCATCCTACAGATGTGCCGGTCAACCCTGTCTCCAGTGGCTAGGAGTCGTCCAGATCCTGGTCTCCTGGTAATCCTGCCTTCCCTAGACCATTGCTGCCACAGTTGTACACAGTGGCAACGTCTCGACCCATGCATTCCGCAATAGCACGGAATGAAAGTCCATCCTCTCGAAGGCCCACTACAAGTCCTCATTCGAATTGGGTTAGCTTCCCATATTCACGTCGCAGTCGCCTTCGAGGCATGTTTTATGTACTCTATCACACACGTCCACAAGTATCTGAAGTGGCACTTTTGATCTCCTTTATATCTGTCATAAGAATGTCTCATTTGCATGTACAGGGTGGTGCTGGTGGCACCCCCTATAAATTGTAAGCTTGAAACTTGAATCAATTTAATAAATACCATATCTGAATATACTATCCAAATTTCATTCATCTAACACAAGTCCTTTGTGGTGTTGGGATTTTTTTGCCGCCAGTGTATCTTGTAAAGGAGTGGGTGGTGGGCGAGGATTTCATGTTTTTTGGCAAGGAAAAGCAGTTCGGAATAATGAGAATAATTAAATAATGAACAACGTAAATAGAATTCCTTTCATATCAGGTTATATAAGCTTCTTTACGACGATGATGTTCATAAAATCTCTCAAGGCGAGTGATGCACTTTTCAATTACTTGTTTGCCAGTGCATAGACTCCATAGTTCATTGAAAGGAAAATACATATTCTAACACTGTAATTTGGCCGCACCATGTCACTGGAAAATTAATAAGCTAGCCCACACTAAAGTTCCCAATAGCAATACCTTTAGGCTTGATGAGTTTGATGGAACTCCCCATCGAAGGTCTAAAATGGTAAAAGGTTTCTTTATAGATGCGCAAAGAATATGAATCCGATGCAAAAACCATACACAGAAGGCAGACCATATCCTCGAATATCTTGGTGCCGATTCAAAAATTACAATAATGGTTCCAAGTAAAAAATGTACAAGAGAGGCGATAGAGGACACCCCTGCCTGACACCTTTTAACAGATCAAACGTGGTAGATGTGGACCCATTAACCATCTTACGCCATGCCATTTTTTGAAGGAAAAATTATTTCTGTGATAACTCGAGAAACTTTTTTTTTATAAATTAATAAATGATCATTTTGGACCAAAAATTTTTGTAATAAATCGGAGATGTTTGTTGGTTTATAGCATTGATTTCATTATCATATAATATATTTCAATTTTTTTGAAAAATTAATAGAAATCGTTAGATAATGTCACAGAAATAAAATACGCAATTTCAAATTTTTTCATAATTTATACAAGATGGTTCATGAATAATGAAAATAGTCACATTTTAGGTGGTTTTATTCATAACAGATGGGTGAACAAGTTTTTAAAATACGTTTCATTTGAATTTATGTCAAATTGTAATTTCAGCTCGTTAACGTAAACACATCATTTGATAGCATCAAACAGCTATCGTGTGCGTTACCCACATGACTAGCTCCCCCCATTACGAACAATAGCACGAAGTTCTAGTTTCCTTTGTTCTCTCTTAGCAGGGTTGATGACGTAATGCAATGGCACAGCCAAAAGTGATGTAGCGACGGGGGGGGGGGGGGGGCACAATTGTGAAGACTCGTTTTTTTATCAAAATACTATAATATTTTCTAATTCCATTGAAAAATAATTAAGACATCGAAAGCAGGAGTATCTTCTGCTGTTATTTGAATTGGTTTTTCCCATTTTGGACTGCGGTTTTGTCTAATGGAGGTATCAGTGCGTGCGAAATATGAAAAAATTCTCCATTTATGCTGCAGTGCTCTGAGTAAGTCTAAATATAATTTTTTATTACAATCTGATAAATTTTTCTGCATATTGCTGGAAAATAAATGTATGGATTAAATTATACAAGCAGTTTGAGACAAGTAGCTGCATAAGATAATCTCTCTCTCTCTCTCTCTATATATATATATGGATGTACGTATATATGTATACACTGAGTGGCCAAATTATTATGACCACCCCCTTAATACAGTGTTGGGCCACCTTTCGCTCTTATTACTGTTTGCATTCTTCGTGGCATGGATTCTATGAGATGTTGGTTGTAGGAAGAATTTGAGACCAACTCTGAAGAACTGCACCTTCCAATTCCTACAGATTTGATGGTGCTGGATCCCGCTGCTTGATGGCTTGTTCGATCTCATCCCACTAATTCTCAACGGGATTGAGATCTGGCAATTGCGCAGGCCAGCGAAGCAAGGCTCTCTGGCGATTGCTTCGAACCATCTGTGGACGATGCCAGCCTTATGAAAAAGAGCATTGCTGGAAGTATCCATCCCCGTCAGACTACACCATTAACATAACGGGATGTACTTGATCTGCGACAATATTTAAATAATCCTGGGCACGCACAAGTCCGTGCAGAGGAATCAAAGGACCCAAACAATGTCAAGAAAACATCCCCCAAACCATAATACTGCCACCGCCAGCTTGAAGTGATGTGGCGATGCAGTTAAGGTCCATGCTTTCGTGTTGTTTGCTCCTTATTCTAACCCTGCCATCTGCATGATGCATTTGAAATCATGACTCACTGGACCACATGATTCTTTTCCAGTCATATACTGTCCAATTCTTGTGCTCCTTGGCGAACTGGAGACGTCTGCACTGGTTGAAGGCTGATAGTAGAGGCTTTCGAACTGGTCATCGGCTTCCATAGCCTAAACGTTGTAATGAGCGGCAAACTGTTCATTCAGAGTCAGTCACAGTTTGTCCATGATTAAGATTTGCCGCCATTTGACGCAGTGTTGCTCTTCTACCACTCTGGCCAATCTCCTTTCAGCTCGAGCATTGAGGAGCCTGTGACTACCACACGCTTGATGTTGAGAGTCGGTTTTCTGCTTGGTAGTCCACTCTCTGTAAACAATAATAACTGCAGCTCTTGACCACTTCACAAGTTCAGCTGTTTTGCTGATACTGGTTCCGACACTGCGCGCGCCGACGATCATCCCGCGTTCAAACTCAGTTAAATCACGTTTTTTGCCCACATCGTCGCAAAAAACACAGTTCACCTCACTTGCATTCCCTTTTCATAGCTCTCCAGCCCTCTAGCTGCAGCGCTGTGACGCAATAGCCCATTTGCCTCAAACTATCAGGTGGTCATAATAATTTGGCCGCTCAGTGTATATATTTGTGTCTTACAGAAATTTATAGTTTTTTGCTGATCTTGATGAAATTATGCACACTTGACCTTCAAAGCAAGGAGAAGAGCACTGTCTACATGAGATTTCAAAAAAAAATAATCTTTTATATAAAATTCATTTTCCGTTTGTTAACACATTAACTGGTGTAGCACTACAAACGTAACACATTTACTGGTGTGGCACTACATAATTAACCAAATTAACCTCTTTTAGGGAGGGGGTAACGAATTGTAGAGTGTGCTTTCAATGAAGCGCGATATCTCCACCATGACCTACCTAAAATCTTCCCAGGCTCCATCGGAATTACCATGAAAAATTTCATTAAGATTGGCTTAGCTATTTTGAAATGCCTAATGAACATATAGGTCCATGTGTGTTTCTTTCTTATATACATCTTTAGTTTAATTCCAATTTTAATGAAATTTGCAAATTTGATCTTCAAAGCAAGAAGAAGGTCTACATGAGATTTCGAAAAAATAATATTTATCGATAATAATTCATGTATATGAATTCAAATTATGGACCAAAAATATATATCTCCTGACGAACAATGCAAGGTAAAGTTTGTGCAACAATAGACTGCTCTGTTTGTTTCAACAGCACTGATAGCAACACACAATTTTAAAATGATGTGGCAATAAATACAAAAATTGGAGAAAATATACCAGATTCAGCCAATCCAATCTTTATATACAGGGTGTAAATGGACGACGTTCCACAAACTTAAGGATATGTAGAGGGTGAAATTCTGAGCATAAAAGTCTATTTATTTATAAAATCAGATATACATCACTGTTTTGTCGAGTTGCAATGCTCTTTATTATGAGAGCAGCATGTTATAAATTTTATTTTATTAAACTTTTAATGTTTGCATGTGCCTACTATGAAACAGATAATTTGAAGGAAGGTTTCTAGATTATATAAAAAAATTGATGATAAAAGTGTCAAAGTTTTAACGTTATTGAGTTTTAAATTTAGAGCAGTGTGCATTTCATGATAAATTTGATACAGAAGCCAAAAATGGCTTTTCCAGGTTCAAGAACGTTAATCGCCACATATGATGTGGCTGAAACATACAGTGTAGAGATACTCGTAGCAAAAGTCCGAAGACGAAGATGATGGAAGACTTCAAGAGAAACACATGGTTCGCTTTGTCAAATGCCTTCTCCTGCTCAAGGTTTAAAACAGCAAGGGTCTGATGACGAGTGCAAGCTTCCTCCATCACACAACGAATTTTGATCAGATTGTCGGATATGGAATGGAGCAGGATTGTCTGGGATTGATGAACTCGTCGGCATAAGGTTTGAGTCTTCATTGGAACACACTAGTGAAGACCTTATAATCCGTATAAAGAAGGGTTATTGACCTCCCCTGCATGACGAGCTCTGGATTCGCTACCTTTGGGGACAAGATGATTTTTCTTACGGTGAAGTCCGATGTAAAGGAGGACGGACTTTTGATGATCGAATTAAGCACCAGCAAAGGCGCAAGAAGTTTCTATGTTGCGTTGTAAAAGGAGTATGGAATATACTATCCATACCCTGACAGGAGTGATAATGACCATCCGCTAACAACTAGTTCTTGACTTTGTCGTCGGTGAAGGGACGTAAAATGGCGCATTAGAATCCTAAGAAAAAGGTCGAATCCTCAGAAAAAGGTCGAATCCTCAGAAAATCAATTTTTGTGGCATCTAATAGGAAGATTAGGTGAATAAAAATGATGAAAAATGGGAGTGGGATGTTGATAGGATATTAGAATCAACATTCACTTCCCTACCATCCACCACTAAGTTCTTACATCTTTTGAAGTTGGCATGATGTCTCTCCTTAGTGAAAACACCCAATGACATATTTCTGATGTCAGCAGCCTGAGTGAATTTGATTTGAGCATCTAACCCAATTTCCTAAATATCGTTTAATTTTGACTTTGAACACAATTCAGAAACAAGAGTAGCAGACACATTGTGGAAATGTTTTCCGACAAACTGAACAAACTTTCCCCATTATTTCTCGTTGTCAAGCAGAGAAACGTTCATGAACCAGTTCTTAGTGTAAGCATTATCTGTGGCAAAAGCTGGAAATGGAAGTTTTCTTGACCACATGATGGCACTATGGTCAGAGAATGAACAAGAAATGACGACCATATTTTCAGATGAGCCTGCAAATACATTATCGATCAGAAATAGTTCTATTCGTGCTGACATAAAAGGTTCCTGATGGTAGATGAACCGAGGACTGTTACTTCGTGGAGGGCCATTACATAGATTGAATAATGCATTTTGCTGGCATAAACAATGCACATGCCTATGCGAAAAGATGTTATCATAGTCAGGATGGCAGTTTAAAATACCTGTAATCACGACAGTCAAAGAACAATATTACTGTCAAAGTCATCGAAAAATGTCTAACGAATTTACTGTGCACCCGCAGTCATATATGATGGTAGCAACCCCATGTCCAACAGGTGAAGAAGGATTGATAAAAAATTGAACACTACGGAATTGACTGCGAAGGCCAAGTAGATTGTAACACTATTGTGAAGAAGCTAATTTAGCTTCTTGCAAAAGAATGATGTCTGGCCTGTAGAGAGTAAAAAAAGTTTACAATACCAATTGCTTAAAAGAGGAACCCAAGAAACATATGATCAGTGAGTTGACCTTCATTCTGGAGATTTAGGTGGAGGGGGGTGACCTGGATTCGAAGGACACTGGACCTTCTTAGATGAAGAATGAGACTCAGCAGTCTGCTGAATTGGTGGGCGCGTCCAATGAGAGGATCCACTATGGCTACTTGCACTGCCATCCCACTCGATGCCTTGCTATCCCTTTGGTTACGATGATGTATGGGTTGCTTCTTACGAGGAGACTTGCCCTCTGTAAGCCCTTCCAGCTGCTTTGATGTGGAAGATTTTGCCGTGGGGGCCAAAGATGACACTTTAGTCACTGAACAAGGACTGCAATTCTGGCTGAGACGGAAGAGGAAGTGATGGAAAATGCTTCTCAAAAAGTGTCAAACCAACATCCAATGGAGGACTGATGTCTTCCTTTGCAGGACACACTTCCTCACCCATCTAGATGTTGTTTGATAGATGTTCCAGGGAAATTTTCGAAGATACCTCTGGAGACAGTGGCAGTGGTGGTGGAGGGAAAAATTCCTGCTCTTCCCTAGGTGGAATTGGAGGCGAAGATGGCAATGGCAATATGGCCCGTGGCGTACGAGGAGAAGGCACAGGAAGGATCGCTTGACTAGGTTCTGCATCATAATTAAGTACTGTCATCCTTGGTGGCTGAAGAGGCAATGATGTAACTGCTGTCAATCTTCGCCAGGCAAATTGCCCATTATGCGCGAACATTTCACACACTTCTTCATGGCATTGTAATCTCTCCTTTCATCAGATTTCTTGCATCACCAAAGCACTGCCTCATTCCTTTATAGTACACGAAGACAACGTTCTTCGTGTACAATAAGAGAATCAAGAAGGCTTACCCAATCTCATATCAAATAAAACACCACCAGTTGGGAGTTGGGAAGAGTCTGCATACTCAGGCGGCATGTACCGAGCACTTCCACAAACTCGACATGTAATTCTTGGCATAAGCCGTGGACATTAACAGCGATATTTCCCAGAGGTGGCCAGGGTACGCATGATAAAAGTTAATGGTGTTATTAACAACTTACACGCACTCTACATCAACGATACGATCTGCAATAGCACTTGATTTGCAGATCATTCTCAACTCTGTGGAGGAGAGTCTCTGCAACGCGAAGATTGAAGGCTCCTTGTATGATAAAACTGGTGGCACACCGGATTTGGCATACAGCACCTTCATGAACATAGCGACGAAATGTCACAAAAAATTGTCGGGCGTGAGACCTTTCCCGGGGGCACTGGCAGGGAGAGACCACCCAAGTTCCTACACTAAAACCTACTTCCCAAACTCTAGAGTACACAGACAAAGTTTATGAAAATTCGGCACCAATCAGATGTTTCACTTACTGAATCTTGAGGTCGGGCATGAAGTCGTCTTCAACTGAGTAGAACGATCGACCGACTTCATTATTCTTTCGGAAATTTCCGTAAAAACCTCTAGAGACAGAGGCAGTGGTGGTGGACGGAAAAATCCCTGCTTCTCCCTAGGTGGAAGTGGAGGTGGAGATGGCACTGGCGAAATGGCAGGTACGAGGAGAAGGCACAGGCGGGCCGTGTCTTTTTATCCGCAAATTTCCTTTGCCTTATTTGAATACCCCGCCGTTCGACAAATCCTGAAGCTTACTCGCTGCTCGCTCCTCGGATGCGTCGACTTTCCTCAGCGGTGTCCTGCTGATTGAAGCGGCGCTCAAAATAATAATTATTACTTTTTTCTCACTTCTCTCGATATCACCTCAGTCAATCGTTTTGAAAGAGGTGACATACTATCCCTCGTTCTGGCAATATCTTAAATCTAGTTCACTAAAATCAGCCATGTGCAAAAATGTTCACTTTTCACTTCAGATTCTACTTTAGTCATCTTATATAGCTTGGTGTACTCAAGTTTGTGAAGAAAAATTTGGTACGAAAGTTGAACTGCAGACGCTACGTTGCTTTCTGTAGTTTGTTCCACTTCGGTTGAAGATAGCCTGATTACTTACTCATCTTTGAGGTCCACACGCTACAAAGAAAACTGGCGGACTGTGGTTTTGCTCACACAGATCTTCTACTCATGTTCATGCAGATTTTCTTCTTATATTCATGCAGATTGTCCACGCTTACAGATCATAATTTTTCAACCAAGTAGTCGGCTCATAATGCAGGCTGTTGGGATCCACTGCAGATGTTGATTGGTTTCCTACTGCATGTTTATTCGAATTCCTCATTAGACAATATTTCTAAAACAAAAGAAAATTACATGGCATATACTCGAGCTTCCCATTCGAGTATTGTTCACTGCTAAAAGAGGCACATAGAGATACCACAGTCTCAATAATCATCAGTCGACTCAGTCCTATTGCTTCTATTATTGCAAACTTAACAACAGCACATTCTCTCCACCTAGGTGTTACCCGGAAGCCACCACTAATTCCCCTAAAAAGCATGTACTAAGCTAATTGAAGCATTCAGGCATTTTTATATTTTTTTAAGACGAGGATTTTTTAAAATTATTTTAACATTCATTTATTTGTTTAAGTACTATTGAGTTATTTTCTATATCTGCTTTGCATTCAGAAATTATTAACTTTATATTCTGAATGAAGTTTGCCTTTCCGAATATGAACGAATTTATTTATTGGCAAACATATAAGGTGTACCAGAAAGTTTCACCACATTTCAAAAATCTATATTTAAAAAAAGACGACAATACATAGATGGGCGACATACTGTCATGTTTATAATAATCTTAAGTTTTTTTATAAATATTAGCTGTGTCCTCTGCCTGCTGCACAACACATACACTGAACGACCAATTCATTAGAGACACCTCTTACGGAAAATAGATCGGCTTTCCAGTGACACCCAAACAATGGAACAGGCAGAAGCAGTGTATAAAAGGGATCCATTAGATGACAAGTTGCAGTCAGCAGCAGAAGTGTACTGAATATGGGTTAATCCAAGGACTTCACTGACTTTGAATCAGGCTTTATCATTGGAGCTCGACGTGGCGCTGTTGAGCATTTCGCAAACTGCGAACCACCTCGGGTTTTCTCGTGCAACAGTTTCAAGGGTATTTGCAGTTATGCCAAAAAACAAGCTCCAACAAACACAACTCCGGAAGAAACAGGGCCGTTGATGAACGAGGCCAATGGCGACTGGTACGAATCATCCACAGAAACAGGATGGGAACAGCTCTACAAATTGCAGCGCAGTTCAATGAGAGAGCATCTCAACCCATTTCGAAGCACACGGTGCAGCGCACCTTGCACCAAGCTGAGTTTGACAACAGGTGGCCAGTATGGGTACCGTCACTGACACCGAAAAATAAGAAAGCACGCCTCTATGGGTACACAGGCATCGCCACTGGACACTGGATGAGTGGAAGAAGGTCGCCTGGTCCTAAGAATCGCGGTTCCTACTTCATCATGTGGACGGCAGACTACGCTTCTGTCAGCAGACAACCATACAGGCAGGCAGCAGACAACCGTACAGGCGGGTGGAGGAGGAGTGCTGGTCTGGGGTGTCTTCTCTTGGAACATACTGGGTCGCTTGATATCCGTAGAGACATCCCTGAATGCAACACAATACCTGAAATTTTTGCCAATCTGGTGCACCCATTCATGATAACTGTTTCCTTGGTGGTGATGGACAGTTTCAGCAGGACAATCCTCGCTATCACCTTGCTTGGACTGGTTCGAGGAACATGACGCGGACTTCCACCTGCTTCAGTGGCTAGCTCGGGCGCCCAATCTCAAACCGATCAAGCATTTATGGGATGACGTGGAGAGAACCATCCGACGCCTTCCCACACTACCATCCAACCTGCACCAATTACAGGACGCGGTGATGTCAGTCTGGGCTGCTGTTCCTCTACAAGGCTTTCAACACCTTGTTGAATCCATGCCAGCACGTATGCAGGTAGTTCTTGCTGCTAAAGGAGGTGCAACACGCCATTAGTGGGGTGTGTCTAATAAATTGGATGTTCAATGTATGTAGACGATAATCGAAGTCCTGCCATACATGCTGAAGCATATCTAGTGTCACATCGCAAATGGCAGCTGTTATTCGAGTTTTTAGCCCGTACAGATTTGCCGGAAAGGGGCCCCAAAACACGGTTTTTTACGTATCCCCACATGAAGAAAGTGAGGTCTCTGGATCGAGGTGGCCACAAAAAGGCTTTTCTTTTTCGTTCGCCATCTTGACAGTAACTGACGGCACTTTCCTACGTCTTCCAGATGTTCCCTAGAGAGCTCTACGGGCATTGAACAAAAGCTTGGTGTGCAGTTCATTGACCTGCCACTAACGGTTGCCGAGCTATTTATGATTGAAAAATAAATGTTTAATAAAAATAAAGAAAAATAGTTTTCATAAAAAGTGTTTATCTTCCTTATGTATGGAAACATACGGGACACCCTGTATTATAAAGAATTAATTACATCTATTTGCCAGTAAATTTATTCATATTTGTAAAGGAAAAGATTATTCGGAAAATTATGTTTCCCTCTTTACCTTTTTTACCTTCTGCTGCCTCATTCCCTAAACTCCTTTTCCTTAAGCCTTGGATGAACCCCAAAGTTTTATCTTTAATATAGCATAAAAGTGCCCTATATCGAAAGTCTAGACGTTTCCCAACTTCACAAAATAAACTCACATTCCACTCTTTTTCCAACTATGTTCGTAAACTTATCAAAGAACTAAATCTTTATATTTCACTCGTTTCTTGAACAGAGTTGGTGACAACAGTCTATAATGGAAAGCTATCAACAATTTAGTACATGGAGCTCCAAAACAGACACCCGTTTCTCGGATCCCTCTAAGCTTGAGTAGTCCCACTTAACATCTTTCCTAGCTTCAGCCCCCCCCCCCCCATTCCTCTTCAAGTGTCGCCCTATCCATTGTCTCCATCTGCTACACCTCACGCCTTCTTTTTCCCCCTTCGTCCCCAACCAAGTATTATCTTCCATGTCACCTAAAATCTTCCAGTTATCCCGTTCCTCTGGGTATTCGATCAAGTATAATTATCGTGGCTTCCTCCGGTTTTGTGATTCCTCTTACTGTACTTTTTAATATCTTACTC